>JAULBS010028704.1:0-10400 GCA_032355785.1 Symmetromphalus regularis
TATTTCTATGGACAAATCAAATGTTTATATTTAAAATTAATTCTTTGTTTGGAAATTAATTAGGTCAAGGATCCGTGAGAGTATACGTTTAAGTATATCTTTTTATCACAGGAAAACATAAAAAATACGTCAGAGGCTAGTTCAGACTTTGACTAGGTGTCAATATTACTAAATGTTTCACATCCAATAACATATAATTAATAAATCAGTGTGTTCTAGTGTGGTCGTAAAAAAAAAATAATAATAAAATAAAATTTTAAAAATATGAAAAAAACCCGCCAAACAACAGGGGTAAATAAAATTTTAAAAAAATCAATATTTGATGCACGTTTATCGAATGCATTAACTACAGATTTTTGAATAACAAATCACAGCATGTAGTATTATACGAGCCATCTGTTCCAGGTGCAATGTACATAACTTTGTTTATTGCATGTTAAAGACATGTTACGTGTGTTATACTCAACCAAAAAAGAAAATTTGCATGTTGAAAAATGGTTATTTCACGGGGTGGTCACGGTAATTGTCCACTGGCAGCAAACGTGTGCAACTTGTGATATTACTGCACTCACACACCTCCTCCTAAATAGTGTGGTTATCTAATTTCAGAATTTCTGCCTGGAATGTCGTCTGTTTTATGAAATAAGTGACAATTGATTACACGCGTACTTTCTTTTTTAGTTGAGTATATATTTATTATCTGAAAATATCTGAATGATATTGTGTTCGCCTAGCCTCATACGTAAATGCTTTTGGAGTCTGTATTCAAGATTTTAGTTAAATCTAAAATATTTGCTAATATTATAGTAGATTCTTTTTCTTCTCATTTGTGTATTTAATTATTTATTTTTGACGTTGTATAGCAAGCGTTACATTTCACACGTGATAGCCGTTGATTGTTAGTAAAATTCATATTTTGAATTCAATTCTTTTAATATAGCGATACATTATTTGGTTACCAATGAAATTGGTAGCAAAACGAGTTTTTTTTTACTGCTCTTCAATTGTCTTAATATTCTTAACTCTTTTTGTTACCTATTTCACTAGCGGATCCAGGGGGGGTCTGGGTCCCCCTTTTCTCGATTGATAAGAAAAACATTTTACGAGTGGAAGGACGCGAAAATTAACTATTTTTTTTCAACTATTTCTATTCACTGATCACTTTTGAACTCCCTCTTTTCAGAAATCCACATTTGCACCCCCCTTTCGTAAATCCTGCAGCCGCGCCTGTATCTGTTTACCTGTAAACGCACTCCCACCCGAGAAATCTCGCCATTAGGACGCGACCTTGACATTGGCTAAGTCACCAAGAAGAAAATGACGACAGGTGTTGATGTCAATAAAATGGTGAAACGGATCCCCTGCTGATTGTCCTACTGAACAATCTATACAATTATTTAACACAGACTTGCTTATGGCGTTGTTTAGGTAACATCAGCCGAGCTATGCTTGGGGAGGTGGCGTTTAATGGTGTACGTTTCACTGTTTCTGTCCGTGTATGTTGTCAGATATCTGTGTATATACACTCAAAATAATTGTATTAACAGTTAGATCAGAGATTCATGTTTTTCTATCATAGCCTATAGGTTTGTTTTAAAGTAAAAATACATAATTCTGGTCAGAATATGTACAATTTTGGTTATTCTTAACGCAAATAGATGTCAACCAGAATTTGTACATTTCAGTCACAACTTTATATTTTAATCAGAATCTGTGCGTTTCAAGATCAAGTTCTTTATTGCTTTAAGTTTTATAACTCATTAGCTGAATAAACTTAAATACAAAACATAAATATATACAATATGCACATGCACAAAAATTGTGGGTGTGGTTTACTAATTAAATAGAGTTATGCACAAACAACAAAATACGCATCCCCTCTAAAAAACTAAATAACAACAACAACCATATGCATGTATTTTAAAAACCAAATAAATAGTTACCTAAAATAATTATAAATATTTATAAATAGGATATAGTGTATAATAGAATATATATTTCAGTCACAGCTTGTACATTTCATTCAGAGCATGTATATACTAGTATATATTTCAATTGTATTTTGTCTCTCTTGCCAGTAAATTACAATAGATTACGAGTCATTCATTTTCTCAATCCTCTCCTAGAAAAATCTATTCTGAATTGCAACGGACACTAAACCAAATTTAACCACATTGTATTTGTATTTATATATACATTTGTATACATTGTATATCGTAATCAAAAACGTAATTTTAAATATCATAATGGCATTGTTAGTTGTGAATACATGATTATCGTTAATAAGTGGCATCACGAACATCACAATAATTATCATCCCACTAACTTAATTATAGATTTCAAGATTTATTAATCAACACTCAGACACAGTGCAATGTATAATAAAAGGACAATACAAAATACAAATTTAACATAACAGAATAAGATTGTACAACACTGAGACACATTGCAATGTTTAACAAGACAATACAAACTGGACCATTGAGGCTCTACAAACACACACATACACACGAACCACAACCACAGAAATAAAATTAAAATAACTAATATAACTGAAGTTCGTAGTTAATTCAGTAAATGTTCAAGACCGCAGTCATGTGTATGTAGTCCAACTACATGGACAGTCTTCCTAAACATAGGTTAGTCTGCTTTAGACCACAAAACTGGATATATTTAAAACCTAACTTCTGCTCGTGGTAGAGTCAAACAGACGTTTAAGTAAATCATTAATGGCCATCATCAATGAATGACTGTGAAAACAGTGAGAAACCCGCTGCCCGTACACAGTATACTGTAGATTTCATGAAGCGGGACGCTGCTCAGAGTTAGCGCATGCGCTTGAGAGGATTTTAGCTGACAAACTCATTCCAATTGGGCTGGCTTTCGTTCCAGTCAGTGCAGCACAACTAGTGTCACAAAAGTCGTGGAATGTGCCGTCCTACACAGCATATCCTTAGATTTGATGTAGGGGGACGCTGCTGAGAGAATTTTAACCGACAAATCAATTATATTCAGAAGAACCATTGGGCATGTTTTTGTTCCAGCCAATGGATCACAACTAGTATCACAAAAGTCGTGGGATGTGCCGTCCTACACAGCATATCCTTAGATTTGATGTAGCAGGACGCTGCTGAGAGTTAGCAAACCCGTCTGAGAGAATTTTAACCGACAAATCAATTATATTCAGAGGAACCTTTGGGCATGTTTTCGTTCCAGCCAATGGACCACAACTGGTGTCACAAAAGTCGTATGTTCCGTTCTCTCTTTGGCAAGGTGCATATTAAAAACACCTTTCCCCTAATTGTAACTCATGAAGCGATAGATGGTTTCTTTTGCGCAACGTATCACAAATACTCTTGAGTTTCACACCTAATAACTGCTGATTACCCAATGTGCTGCAGTGTTGTTTAACAAACAGATTTTTTATAAGACCATCAGCTCTAAGAGAAAGGTGATCACCCTGCTGTGTTAATATATTAGGAAATACACTAGCTACTGTTAGTGGGTTCACGTTTATAGACACTATGGTGAATTGTTCATGCATCCATGCGCTGATAACGTGACGCGAGTCTAGTAAATACATGTCAACTGAAACCAACAATTAAGATTACAACATGTTGCACATTACTGCAGAATATTTATCTAGATTATATCCTTTTGTAATTGAAATTACCACATAATCGCATAGAAAAATGAATTACTATCCGTTATGTTTGAAAGCGTATTTGTATCATAGAATTTATATTTTAAATATATGACTACAACTATCTTGTTTTCTGGGTATATGCATCTTTGCAATTTAACTATTGCTAAAAATGACTCTTTAAAGTGTAGTTTATCTTAAAGTGTGAAGTTTATCAGTCAATAGTTTATCTTAAAGTGTGAAGTTTATCAGACAATAGTTTATCTTAAAGTGTGAAGTTTATCAGACAATAGTTTATCTTAAAGTGTGAAGTTTATCAGACATTAGTTTTCATTTTAAAATGTTTTAGAAGTTATAATGGTGAGACGTGCGTAGATTAAATGTATGATATGTTTTTGCGCTAACGTCATTTTCTAAGCAATTATAATTATCTGAGACATTACAGTGAAAAGAGTTTCTGCACACGTGGTATTTGAACCATTTTCTGATATACTCATTGAAATAAGTTAATGACACTTCTTAAAAGGAGAACATTATTTTTATTGAACAAATTAAAGATAACGTATTTTTGGTTTAATGTCATTTTAACTTACTCTAGAGACATTTATTTGGATGAGTATATAAGATAAAATTATATCCGTAAATATATATATATATATATATATATATATATATATAATATGCTGGTACAGAAGAAATATTACTCATCATCAAACGAAAAATATACTTGTTGCAACGAGTAATAGTCTAAATAGGTCTGCTGCAGGGTATCGATCTGATGACCCATCACACCTTAGCGGGATGTTCTACATCTTGAAGAACGTTCCTCTCCTTTTGACCATCAACTAAATGACTGTTTGGAGGTCATCTCTTTCATCATACAACTTTTGTTACTGAGCTGGAAATGTGATCCTTAAAATCGACACAGATAATCTTTAAATGTAGACGTTAAATGATAGTACAAAATGAATAATAAGAAGATGAAATTTCCCGTGGCAATCGGCAATGCCGTGGAGACTGCCGCACAGTTTTTTATTCTCCACGTCACTTTTTTTTCCTTGGACTATTTTTTTTTTATCAGGGTATATTTTTTTCTTATTATTAAAAATATAGTTTAATTTACGCTAAAATTGCCGTGGAAAATGCCGTGGATGCTATTTCTCCATATTTATTTTGCCGTGGATATTTTTTTAATTGCCGCGTTTGTAATAATGGTCAACAAACGGAAAATGCACTAATGAAATTTGAAGATGACCTATTTTGTTGTACATATTGGGTTATAATGTGATGCTGCTTAAAACAGGAATGTAATGGATGGTCTGAATTGTATTATACTGAAAATTAAATGCTGGTGCAGAACGAATATCGATCCTGATCAAAGTAAAATTTACTATTAAATTTTTTTTCCATCTTTTTGTATTGTACAAGTTTAGTTTAATAGTGGAATAAAGGCAGATTTCTGGTTTATGAGGACCGCCACTGTATTTAGGTATTATTACATCTTTAAAATGGCAAATATTAGTGCAGAAGGACTGATGTTCATTACAGATATACTGTTAAAAAGTTGTACTGGTTTGGTCAAATAAAGAAAATACTATCATACAAATCATTGAGACTGTTCTGAGATGGGCAACTGATAGTGCAGAAGGACTGATGTTCATCACAGATATACTGTTCAAAAGTTGTATAAGTTTGGTCAGAGAATGTTTATCATACAAATCATTGAGACTGTTCTGAGATGGGCAACTGATAGTGCAGAAGGACTAATGTTCATCACAGATATACTGTTGAAAAGTTGTATTAGTTTGATCAGAGAATGTTTATCATACAAATCATTGAGACTGCTCTGAAAAGGGCCTTGCTAATGCAGAAGGACTAATGTTCATCACAAATATACTGTTGAAAAGTTGTACTGGTTTGGACAAATAAAGAGAGAATACTATCATACAAATCATTGAGACTGCTCTGAAATGGGCCTTGTTAGTGCAGAAGGACTAATGTTCATCACAAATATACTGTTGAACTATTGTATTGGTTTATCAAATAAAGAGAATGATACAAATCATTGTCGAGACTGATCTAAACGCCAACCATGTGGTAGTAATTAGGTTTTTGTCAATCAGCCTCACCACACACCTGCTAGCGTGTTTTACATCTAATTCCCTCATAATCATAATCACCCATTGCCACAGACAAACCCACAAATGCATTTTCCTTTTTTTCGCATTTGTCGTATGTGCCCAGCGAGATACGTGTCAATACGAGATTCAATGGTGAAGATTAGCAAACATACCATTTGCGCTCACTGCAGACTCACTTTTCTATTTCGGCGATGGCCAATAATTGATAAATTAATAACCTAACTATAGTCTGAATTTGAAGCAAAACACACAACACGTCTTTATGAGAATTGTATCAATAGTCGGACGCTGTAGTACAGTTTTGTATTTAACGTAAAACTACGGCGCCAGTCGAACAATGAGCATTCAGAGCCTCAATTGTTGAGCAGTTTTGCTAAGATAAAAGCACAATTTGTTTAATGTAATAACATTGACACACATGTTGCTTGGTCATTGGCTCAAACAAAACACAAGCTTTTAAAATGGATCGAACTGCACATCAGTGACATTGATTTTTCTTCAATGATTTGTAAGGGCTTCCTTTCCGTTTGTTCCCGTGCGGTATTGTCCCATGGGGTCCGTCAATTGTTTGCCGCAGAACCGACATCTACTCGACATCGTTCGTTATTATTGTGCATGGACATACAATATTAAACGATCTCTAAGTTGATATAATATTTATAAAATAAGTAAACAACGAAACAATTTATATGAGTTTCATAAACATTAATCGTATCATATTTCTTTGGATTTTTGTTCAGAATACATACCCGTTTCTTTGTGGTCATTGTACAAATTAATAACGATTACTTGTTTTACAGACATCTTGCTATGAATGGTATATTTTATAATATTGTGTTTATAGTACATATAATTATATTTCTTTATGGTGAAGTGGTCACTATAAATATCGATAATCATTAACAGTTTTATAAATAGCAATGATGTACTTTTGTAATATTTAGTTTATAATTCATATGCAGTAGCGGATCCAGAAGGTGGGTCATAGGGGACCGGACCCCCCTTTTTGATAATATATATATATATATTTTCCGAGTGAAAGGACGTGAAAATTAACCAATTTCCCTAATCCTATGCAAACATCAAATTTGGACACCCCCTTTCAGAAATCCTGCCTCCGCGCATGAATATGAATGTTGTTACAAGTTAAGGATCAGTATGGATTTTTAAAAAAATTGTTAAAAATATCAGGTCAGATACAGATTTGGAAAAGTTGGTTGTAGACGTGGTCAAATCATTACAATTTGCATCATCCTTTTACTCACCGCTTATTTGCGCACCAATAGAAAAAAGATTTTAAAAATGCTAAATTTTCCCACTTTTTCAAACTGTTTTGCTGACTAACCAGAGCACCTGGTTGAAAATTGCATGATATATATGAAACTCTTTTTTTATGTTCTCAGTTTACGTTTGTTTCGTGTAGCGTGGGTATAAATTTCGTTGGAATCTGGGTTTGTAAAAGTTATGCCACCAAGACGTAAACTAAGAATCGTTGAACGTTGCCAAGTCCTGGCATGGTTGAACGATGGTGTATCCATGCAAAATGTGATGAGACTTCTGCAAGTGTCCTATTCCGTCATCAAACAACTATTTTGCTATTTTTACATATTTATTTTTTATGTTACTTATAAACAACTTCAAAATAATCATTTCCTACATAGTTGACTCCACAATATAAAAACGAATATTACGCACTCAAATTATAATGGTGTGCCCTCAGGTTATATGTCATCATTTTAAGTATACCAGTAGATTGCTTTGATAGTATTTTGTTTTGATTTGTACTGATGACGTACTCTATATTTCAATAGAAATGATATTAGGAGGACTGCCACCACCAAATCCTCTAGAACGCATTTTCAAATATTTCCCAATGAAATTATCACTTTTTTTCTGGTAGTAAATTACTTTAAATAATAGTATTTTGTTCCGCGCATGTAACTGATTGTATGCTCTTTTAACTGTAATACACTTCATCACATATATTTTTTGGAGGACTGCAACATCTGTAACTATGAGATTGTCTCTTTAATCGAAATATTTGTTTATGCAGTATTAAATTTGATGAAATAACTTAACATGATTTATAAGAGCAGTTTTTTTTAACAGTTACGATAATATTATCACATTATTGTAGTGTGTTTATTTTTTTTATTTTACATACTTTCTTATAGTTAATGTGGTCAACCTAAATAATAAGTTGTTCGTCTCGATGTTCTAACGTCCTTTACAAAAAATAAAATGGAAAATAATTTCCTGAAATGTGTTAATCTGTTAAAAGATGGCAACCACATAATAATAATATTAATGTATTCCGTCTCGAAGTTCTAACTTGCTTTACAAAAAAAAATTTTTTTTTAACAATTTTATAAAATGTGTTTATGTTAACAGATGGCAAACACGGATTTTTTTCTCTTTTACAAAACTCTTTATTCTGTTTCAATCATTTTAAAGTACATAACCGCATTTCGCAAGTATAATTATATATGTCTATAGATGTGGAAGTGTTCGTGGTCACACCCTAGTGGGAACAATGGCGACGTTTAACCCATTGACCATCAACCGCCCCACCCTATGCTCAGCGATTGGTAAATTGGCTGTGTGTTATAAGTGCTGTCCAATCTCTGAGAAAGATAGCTAATAATAATAATAAAATTAAAAACAACATAATAATAATAATAAACAATAATTTAAAAAAATAGATGATGATAATAATAAATGAATAAACAAAAATAATAAATAAATAAATGAATGAATAAAAAAAAAATTAAATAAATAAATATAAACAAAACAAAAAAGGAACGAAAAAAGATGTTTATTTTATTGTATTTAAAAAAAAAAAAAACATGTCAGAATTACCATATGATTGACGTCCAATAGCCGCTAATAAGATTTAAAAAATCAATGTGCTCTAATAAAAAAAAAAAAAATTTTTTTTTTTCATCAGCTACTGGATGTCACACATTTGGTTATTTTGACGCACAATCAATTGTAAGCCAGCCTCCACCGGGTTTTGATCCCACCGTCATCAGCTTGAGAGTCCAACCATCTACGGCTGGACCACCGAGGCTCAATATAGATGTGTTTAATGATATCGCAAACACTATATAATCAGTTGCTGTTAGATGTCAGATACGGATGTATGAAACACATGGTTTACAGGCAAAACCCGCTGCCTCTGCATAGCCTTTTTTTTTTATAAGCACTATCAAACAGACATGGCAGCACATACCACAATCTTTTATCCCAACTGTAAACCACTGGTTGTACGGTAAATAATCCAAAATATCGACCAATACCGTAATATCATTATTATATAATTATTATTCTTGTCATACGTTATATAAGCTCGTAGAAAAATATTTATTAAATGATTATCTTCATATTGTATTTATTACTTAATTATTAATATTCCTTGACAGCTCGATGAGTAAATAAAAGAAGAGATAAAAGGAAACGATTCTAACATCGTTTGACCTTATATGCGAATAAGCAAATTGTTCCATCTGTGCAAATCGATTTTTGTCGAATGCGTTCTAGTCGCATTGATGTCGGTTAAAAAAACAAAACAGCAGAAAAATCTGCATCTGATATTTACTGTTGGTCACGAAAAATCACGAAATCGATTTGTAGTTGGTAAATAATAGACATAAAAGCCATGAAATCGGCGTATGTAGTTGATAGTAATAAACACGCAAACTTCGAAATCAACGTATACAGTTGATACAGTGAACAAAATCACACACAGTTACTTGTCTAGCTATGAAAACAAAATTAACACACACAATTAATAGTACAGGGGAGTGTCAACCGGGTGAGGAGTAGGGGGGCTTCAGCCCCACTAAATCACATAAATATGTTCCTTATCGAATTATCGGAAAATTCTGAGGTTCCGAAACGGGAGCCCCCCTCCTATGAATTTCGTTCCAACGCCTCTGTAGTCATGAAAACCATGAAATAAATATGTACAATTCGATGTAATTAACACAAAAACCATGAAATCGACTATGGTTAATAGTAATAAACACGAAAATTAAAAATCGACAAATGCGTCTATTTCAGTCCGCACATAAAATCCAATTGAGATATATTTTTATATTACAAATACATGTTTTTCAACCTGTATATAACATAATTTTTATGATATTCCTTGGATGAATGTTATGGGGCAGATCCAGAATTTCACAAATATGACGCTCCAATAAATATTACGCTAGCACCAAATATTCATTATGCGACCATGGAAGTACATGTATGAATAAATTATACATGAGTATTTTTGTTGTTTAACAACGTCACTAGAACACATTGACTTACTGATCATCGGCTATTGCATGTCATACAAATAGAAATAGTTGACACATGGTTTCAAATGTGAGCCAGTCTATGATGGGTTTGAACCACTGTCTTCAGCTTGAGAGTACAATGTTTTACCACTGCACCACTAAGGCGCACTGTACATAAGCATATACAGTATATAAACTAGGTTTCAGCGAGCACTTTTGGGATATTTTTCGTTCCAGCCAGTGATCCACAATTAATGTAACAAAGACCGTGATGTGTACTGTTCTATCTGTGAAGAAGCGTATACTGTAGATACTAGTATAGGTATATAT
>JAULBS010028715.1:0-10399 GCA_032355785.1 Symmetromphalus regularis
GTCCAATAGCCGATGATAAGATAAAAATCAATGTGCTCTAGAGGCGTCGTTAAATAAAACAAACTTTACTTTTTCCATCATATTACTTATTCTGTTTGTGTGTTTCAGCTGAAGAAAGCGTACTTCCAGCAACAAGAGGAAGTCCGATCTTTAAAAGAACAAATTAAGTTGAAGGACAAGAGGATAAACCAACTGGAAGATGAAGTCAGGAGTCTTCGAGAGGGATCTTGTGGGCCAGGGCAGAGCAACTGCTGATGCATTAACTTAAGAGTTATGTCCCTTGTACTGTTACCAGTTATTAAAATACCCAAGGGATGCGACTGATGATTTTAAATTATATACATATGTATAGAATGGTGCAAAGGGAAATCATCTGTTGGTTACTGTGGAGTTGTGTTTCTTGTAATGCTACCAAGGGATAGTTACTATGGTAAATTATCCAAGGGAAGCGACTGATGATTTTTAATTATATACATATGTATATAATGTTGCAAAGGGAAATCATCTGCTGATTACTATGGAGTTGTGTCCCTTGTAATGGTGCATGTTTATGCCACCTTAGGGACATTTCATATATGATACAGGGAAATAAACTTTATTTTAAAAACAATGTACAGTTATGCACCTTTGTATATTGGTGCAACCATTTATTGCTTGGCAGGGATAGTTTATAAAAGGGCCAAGGGAGAGCACCAGTTGATAAGAGTTATGTCCCATTGTAATGGTGCATATGTTGCCAAAGGATAGTTAACAAATTGTCCAAATATCTGTTGATTTAAAACCTGTAAAGTAACGCCCCTTGTTATAATGGTGATAAATATTCCATGATAAATTGATTTAATAACCATAAAGTTGTGCCCTTTGTAGGAGAGTTTTGTGAATTGTTCATGAATTGATTTGAAAACAGTTATGACTCTTGTTAAATGGTCACATGGAAAGCAAATGTTGATGACAGTAGAGTTATGCACCTTTGCAGGGATAGTTCATAACCAGAGAAAATGCATTTTAAACCATGCAAAATTATACCCTTTATTAGACTGTACCTATATGAAGAAGCAGAGTTATGCCCATTGGCAGGGAAAGTTCATAAAAGGACCAAGTAAAACAACTGTTTATTTTAAACCATACAAAATTGGACCAGTTGTTATCCTAAACCAATGGAAAGCAACAGAGTTATGGCCCTTGGCAGGGATTGTTCATTGATGTACCAAGGAACAGAACTTTTATTTTGAACCATAAAACCATACATTTTATTATCCTAAACCAATGGAAAGCAACAGAGTTATACCCCTTGGCAAGGATAGTTTATTAATGGATCAAGGAAAACAATTTTATGTTAAACCATACAAAACTGAGCCCATTGTTATCCTAAACCAGTGGAAAGCATCAGAGTTATGTCCCTTCCCAGGGAATGTTTATTAATGGACCAAGGAACACAACTGTTTATTTTAAACCATGTTATAATGGTGAGATGCTTACTCCTTGTGATGTGTGTTTCATAAGTGACCATAAAATGGAATAGATAAATGGATTGTTTACTGTGACTTGTTGAACCTGTCCAATGCAAGAACCAATGGCTAGAGTTATTTCCCTTGGATGAAAACAGGATATGAATCTGAAACTATTATAAGAAAGTGCCATATTTGTATCCCATATTGGAATCTTACCTAACGGTGTCCTTTATGGGCATTTTACTTTATGCTAACATTAGATAACCCATTATTTAACAACTGTTATATATTGATAGAGTTACTGCCCCTAATTGTTAAAATATAGGTGCTATTTGTATGTTCTGTTAAGATTTAACTAACGAGACAGATAAGAGATGTAATTGAATCTGACTAAAACCACTTGCCTTAAGTGGCCATATTTCTTTCAGTCAGCTATCAGTATACTATACTCAACCAAAAAAGAAAGTATGCATGTAATCTATAGTCATTTATTTCATAAACCAGACAACATTCATTGTAGAAATTCTGGAATTAGATAACTATACCATTTATGAGGAGGTGTGTTGTATGTGCAGTAATATCACAAGTTGCGTACACACAATGGTTTTCTATTATGGTGAAATGACACATTAAAAAATATTCAATATTTCAACATGCATAATTTCTTTTTATGTTGAGTATACTTTTGATTTATGAGGACTGTTACCATTGTATAGAAACTAATGATATATGTTAAACATAACAAAGAAATTATACTCAACAAAAAAGAAAGTATGCATGTAATCAATAGTCATTTATTTCATAAACCAGACAACATTTATGGCATAAATTCTGGAATTAGATAATCGCATCATTTAGGAGGAGGTGTGTGCGTGTACAGTAATATCACACATACGTATCATGAAATAGCATATTAAAAAATATTCAACATGCATACTTTCCCTTTATTTTTTTTGGTTGAGTATACTTTTGATTTATAAAGGCTGTCACCAGTTTTAGACATTGTATAAATACTGATGATATATCTTTAAACATAACAAACAAATTAATTAAACATACCGATATAACTGTTTCCTATGCACCTTGTATTGTTTAACAGTCTGTTAGTTCCTCCTGTGTTGAGTTCTACACACGCGTGTTGAAAACTGTTTGTTGGTCTGTTTTCCCCTATCCTCACAATGTCAGGAGTTACTTAAGTCCGTCGGACCCCTGACAAATATATTTCATAAAAACCAGAGAGGAGAAACCATTTTTTGATTGGAAGTTTCACATCATGAGAAGATCGCAATTCGGTTTTCAATGCATTGGCCTTCACCGTATCGATATAAATAATGAATCAAGAATGGAAAAAACTGAACGGAAAAACAGCAGTTATCAGAAACATCAGTTTCAAATGTAATACAAAAATGCAAAATAATGTCAGTTGCCTTCTTTGTGAGGAATTGTTATTAAAAAGAAGTAAAGGCTCTTTATATTCAGCGATAGTTTCACTGTGAAAAAGCAACTTCACAAAGTGTTGGGCATTTTCCACAAGAACATGACAGTTGCCGATCTGGCTTATGAAATGAGCGATCTGATTGGATAATATTTTTAAGCACAATATCACAAAAAATATTTTCATATAGATGGCGCAATAAGCAGTCCGGGTTCTTATGAACTATATTTGTCAGGGGTCCCATGGACTCTAGCGACCCCTGGTGTTGTGGGGATGGTTTTCCCCATGTAGTAATTGTTGAAAAAAGAAAGCACATTTTTTTCAGGGCTTTTTCATTTTTGGCACCCTGGATGTAATGCAATGATAAGTTACTGATGTTTTGATAATTTCTCACTGAGAAATTACTGTATTTATATCCCTGGCTATGCGTACCCATTGGAGTAATAAAAATCTATATCTGCACCAAATAACTTACAAAGACCAAAATTTGTTACCGGTACTGTTTGTTTTTGTGTCTTTTATTCACAGGATAATTATTTTTATTTCTTAATATTATTTTTATTTTTTTTATTTACGCATTTAAAAAACATCATAACCACATTTTAATACATTATTTTAGATTTTTAATAATGTTATTTTAATTTGTGATATTTTGTATGATGACCAAAATGGCTACTAAAAAGTGCCAGATATACATCAATATGTTTTATCATTAAAATTTATTCATGTAATTACGCTAATAATTTATAATATTTTAAAATTTACTTAAAAATTTCATTCAAAGTTAAATTAACATTCTTTTTCTCTCTGCCCCCCAATTGTTTAATGACCCCCCAACACATTGTTTATTCATCGACTATTAGGTATCCGAACATGATATTTTGTGACTTGTGGTCTCTAGTAAAAAGTAAAGTTTGTTTTATTTAACGACACCTCTAGAACACATTGATTTATATTTTATTATTGGTTATTGGACGTCAATCATATGGTTATTCTGACATATATATTTAGAGGACAGCGGGTTTCTTCTAAATACGTATGTCAGAATGACCATATGATTGACGTCCAATAGCCGATGATAAGATAAAAAATCAATCTGCTCTAGAGGCATCGTTAAATAAAACGAACTTTATTTTTTGTTTTATTTGCGCTTTCCCACAAACATGACAGCACATACCAAGGCCTTTTTGTTAGTCTGCAAGCCATTGGTCTACACTGAATCATTCAGACGTGACAGCACATAGCTTTTTCACATATATTTGATAAACCAGTCGTGGACCACTGGTCGATGAAAGTGGCATACCTCTATCCACTGAGTCTTGCACTGCACTCATCACTGGGTTGGAGCTACTGTCAAGATTAAAATCGTTATGCCTCAACTGTGTTTTGATCCTAGTACTTACCAGCTACAAGTCCAACAACTTGACAATTGTGCAACCAAGGCCGGTAATTTTAGCTATAAAACTTTTGGTAGGCAGTAAAATTATATGGGTGTACATAGGATTTTGAAAAGGGGGGTTTGAGGTTTGCATGAAGTCGAGCATTGCTGTTTGCAAAAATCTTACAATAGGGGCTTATGTTTTATGTATTTTAGCCTGATTTCAGATTCAAATATTGGGTATATATTTCCATGTTAAATTATAATGTCCGATATCAATGTCAGATATATTAAATTATAAAAAAGCGATTTTGGGAGGGTGGGGGGGGGGTTCAGTTGAAACCATTGAACCCTGCCTATGTATGCCCATAGTTAGTGTAGATCACTAACCAGAAATAACTAGGTGGCTTCAACATGATAAAAATTTAATTTATTGTTTAAACGTATTCACTTCAGGCATTACAATGTGTACATGTAAATGTATGTTAAACAATTCAATTTAAATTTTATAGGGAAAGGAAATTTTGAATGTTTAAAATTTTGTTTGTCTTGTTAATATTTTTTTTAATTTAATGTTGAATACATTTTCTTATTCTTAAGTGATCTCATTTTATAAAATGTTCTTATTTTAAAAAATAAATTTTGTTCTACACTCAACCAAAAAAGAAAGTATGTATGTAATCTATAGCCATTTATTTCATAAACCAGACTACATTCATGACAGAAATTCTGGAATTAGATAACCACACTATTTAGGAGGAGGTGTATATGTGCAGTAATATCACAAGTTGCACACGTTTTTGCTGCCAATGGAAATGCTGAAACAGCATATTAAAAAATATTCAATATTTCAACAACATGTATACTTTCTTTTTTGGTTGAGTATTATTTAAATTGTTCTGTTAAAAAATAGTGGGTATTGAATCTCTGGATCAAGAGAATAGTTTTACAACTAAGGCCATCCTTAAGAACATGTTGGTAACATATAAATCTAAATTTTTGGGGGTAGGTATGTACATGTAGGTTAATATTTTTGTTTTATTCCCAATCACCTATAAAAACAATTCCTGGTGTTAATCCTCACAACCTTGATTTGAGGGTCGAACTCCAGGATGTCATCAATCCTTTGAAATGTGTCTACAGTAAGTTTATTTTCGTGGCAACTGTGACAATCATATTCATATTGTCTTCTGTTAATGCATCCATGCATATATTGGCAATGACATCCGACCATGTCTTCTGTGTATCCAGCATTTTCAGGCTGTTGGAGGGTGGAAGAAAACAAAACACTGTCGCAACAGAAAGTTGTAGTCGGCAATTCAAGCGAGGTGTTAAAAATAAATAATTGTGTCAGGCCCAATTTATTTGAGTTAGTCTGGTTACGTCAAACAAGTATATTTTTAAGGATGGCCTAACTTCATGTATATTATTAAACCTATGTGATCTTTACCATTTAATTTCTTTTGTATTTCCAGGCATGGGAATTGTATGCCCATTAAGTATATACGTGCCAGTAAAGTTCACAGTACGCTTCAATAGGGGTGTAACGATATACTGGTATATCGCGATACGTGACGAGTGCAATACATACCACGATATGGTTTTGGGTATCGCGATATATCTACCTAATGATTAATTATCCATCAAATTCTTATAAAGCCCATGACTTCGACAGTAAGTTATAAAAATAAAAGTTAAACTTAATCAAAAGATAAAAATCTACTGTATCTATGTATTCTTTTTTTTCATCAGAAATTTGTACAGGTCTGCCTGTCTGAGATATGTTTAGTATTTAGTATGATAGTATCAAAATATCATTATTACATCTAGGTAATTAATTAAACTGTATTCAAATATGTATTGCAATATGGGTTTGCTGTATCGCAGTACGGTTTTGGCCATATCGTTGCACACCTACGCCTCAATGTATAGCCGTACACCCTAAGGCTTTGAGTAAAAAAATATTGCTTCCATGTACATCCAAATGGAAACAGTTTTTCTCAATTTCTGTGCACTGAGGCACCAAATTGGCCTCCAAAACACACAAATTAATTTTCGACTTTTCCTCCTGGACCCCTTAACAGGGCATTGACCCTGCATCCTATCAAAGCCACGGCATCCCTTGGGTTTCAATTTTAGGCTGAATACTACCCCAGCCACTTTTCCCAATTCCCATTCCTGTTATATTTTAAATTGTTCTGTGAAAAAAATGGTGGGTATTGAATTGAACCTATGAATCACGACAGTAGTTTTACAACTGACTTCATGTATATTATTAAACTTCTGTGATCTTTTACCATTTAATTTCTTTTCTCTTTCAGAACCTGTGATGTAACTTAGTTACTAGACTGTCTGTACATATATATACATGTATATAGTTATGCTAAAACATTCCCTGTAGTAATGTGAAAAAAATTTGAATGTTTTAAAACTATCTTTCATATCTTTTGATCTTTTCCATAATTTATGAATAACCACTGTATATCTTTATGTCTATTAACTACTTGTTTTAACATGATGCAATATTGATGTCCATTGGTTCAAAATATTATGTAAGTCATCATTGGTCCAAACAGTATGTTGGTTCATATATTGGATGGCAACCATTGGTCTATACACTGGGTGGTAACCATTGGCTTATATTTTTGTTAGTCTGTGACCCATTGGTCCAGACAGTATGTAAGCCTATCAACTGTTGGTCCATATGTTAAGATGGCAACCATTGGTTGATTTTTTTTTTTTGTTAGACTGCAAGCCATTGGTCCAGATTGAATTATTCAGATTTGGGTCCTGAGAAAAGATTTTAAGTAAAACTTTTGTTGATGGCAGATTGTGAAAATGTTAAATACACTGCTCACCCTCAGGCCCCAAATTCTCAGTCCAAACTTCATCTAGAGGAAAATGGCCCATAAATTTAACAATTTTTATGGTGTTTAGTTTATTTCTATGTTTACATCTGATGATTCTTAAAAAACCATGACAGCGAAATGAAAATAAAATTCTACTTCTTGAGGGGTGATGTTTTTTGTTTTCTTTTTAAATTAATCCCATAAAAAATAATTAAAAATTTTAAACTCTTTTTAAAAAAATGTTTTATTATTATTTGAATGACAAAGTAATACTATTTTATTTCTTCTGTCATCTACCCCTAGAAAAAATCAGTCGGCCAAATAATAAAAAGTGAAGAATGAACTAAATATTTGCAAACCCATTTTATATATTTAATAAGTAGCCAGACAATGTATGTTGGTCAAAATTATTTCAATTTAATGAATTTGTCAAAAATTTATAAAAATGTTATTTCTTAATATTATTTGTTGAGTTTTTTTGTTTGTTTTTATATACATTTAAAAAACGTAACCACATTTTAATGTTATTTTAGATTTTTAATAGTATTATTTTAATTTGTGATTTTTACTAAAAAGTGCCAGATGTACATCTATCTATACATTAGCATGTTTATCATTAAAATTCACTTGTGTAAATACACAAAACAATTTATAACATTTTGAAATTTACTTAGGCCAAAAACAAGAATACCTGTGTTTCCGGTAACCCGACCGACCCCATTTAAACATTTCGATAATTTCTAGTTTATTCTGTACCTTTCGGCCTTTTCTGGCATTTAAAAACTGCTGACATTAAACTTTTTTTTTTAAATAAAAATTGAAAGTCATAATTTCCAGTTTATTCTGTACCTTTCTGCCTTTTTAATAAATGTATGATAAACTCTAAACATGACCATATGTTAAAAGTAAAGCATTAATTACTCTAATTCACACATAATATTGTGTTCATAAATAAAAATTAACAATAAAAAATACCTACCTACCGACCCTATTTTTTTTTTAGCATGTAATAGGAAACAGATAATTTTATTGGGGGATGGGGGGGTCTTAATAAAAATTTAATTCAAAATAAAATCCTTTTTCTAGTAAATTTGATGTAAATAACTGAAAATATACAACCTAATGTTTAATATGCAATTTATGTTTTTGACAAATTTCTAGTCAACAGATCCTCAGTGTTCATCACCAAATTTGTTTTGATAATAAAATATATAAATTTATTATTAAGGAATTATTGTTGCCATTCCAGCATACCCATCTATCTAGAGAGATTTTTTGATGGTGCCAAAAAAATGTCCCAATTGACCACCCCTACCCCACATTAAAAACTGTGTCCACACTTGCATTGGTTACAATTTAGTAAACATCTGATATCACCTTTTTGTGAGTGGTTCATGAGAGTTGACTCAAAGATTTAAATCCCTGGATTGGAATTGCCTAGATTTTATACTCAGGGGGTGTGGAGAGGGGGACACTGCACAGGAAGTACTAATAGGATTGCATGTATAAAAAATAGTAGCATGTCTGCCTGCGAACCGGTTGGTCATGGGATCGATCCTTCTCAGTGGACCCATCTGCAGTTTGGGTTATTTTCCATTCAAACCAGTGGTCCACAACTGGTTCATCAACGGCCGTGGTATGTGCTGTCCTGTCTGGAATGGTGCATATAAAAGACCTCTTGCTGCTAATCGGAAAGAGTAGCCTATGTGGCAATAGCAGGTTTCCTCTAAAACATGTCGGAATGACCATATGATTGACGTCCAATAGCCGATAATGAAATACAAATCAATGTGTTCTAGAGGCATCGTTAAATAAAACAACTACTTTACTTTGCATGTATAAAATATATCATGGGGGGGTGGGGTCACTGTCTCCCTTGAACTATGCCATTTAGATTCTGTGTTACTTAGAAATGTAACTTTTAATTCAGCTATTTTGTCAGACTATAAACTAAACTATATGTACTAACTCCAAAAGCTATACCATATATCTTGTACATTCTACTTTACTGTTTTTCTTGTGTACATTCATGAGTATTTTGTCACCCTCATAATCTAATTGGCAAAGTCATTTATATTTGTAGTTTTCAGAAAAAGACAACTGCAATTACACATCAGTGACTATTAACCATTGGGCAGATTATCATCAAGTGGGTTAGGAAATGCACAATGACTGTTATTTTTACAGATGGCAACTGTTACAAGAAGTAAAGTTTGTTTTATTTAACGATACCTCTAGTGCACAATGATTTTCATCTTATCATCGGCTATTGAACATCAATCATATGGTCATTCTGACATATGTCTTTTGAGGAAACCTGCTGCCACCACGTAGGCTACTCCCGATAAGCAGCAAGGAATCTTTTATATGCACCATCCTACAGGACAGCATATACCACGGCCTTTGATAAACCAGTTGTGGACCACTGGTTGGGACAGAAAAAAGCCCAAACTACAAATGGGTCCACAGAAGGATCGATCCGACGACAGACCGATTCACAGGCAGACACGCTACCATTTGAGCTACATCCCGCTCAGGTTATCTATCATCAAGTGGGTTAGGAAGTGCAGAGTGAATTTTTACAGCTCATGGCAACTGTTATAAGAAGTGAGTTAGGCTGAAAATATCAATATGGACAAAAAATAACAGGCACTTACGTTATAAGGGTGACGATTTACAAATCTTTATTTGTGACCTCTAAACGATTTCGCATTGTATATATGTGTATCTTATTCTTCAATAATTAAATCTTTGTTTTAAGGTTTATATTTTTGTAAATTTTATACTTTGTGTTCATTTTAGGTGCCAAAAAATCACAATTTGTACATTAATATAGTAAATGAGTCGCAATTAAAATTGAATCTAGTATCACTTCATTTTTGTTTAAATCTGAATACAGAGAGGTTGTATCCAACTTGTCTCTTGAGAAACATAAGGTCATAAGTAGTTTTGATAAATTCGGAGAAAACTGATTGAACCAGTTCTTAATGAAATCGAATGTTAGTTGAGGCAAACCGGCTCCACTAGTCCAGTGGTTAAATCTATCGGACTGCTGTCTGGTAGGTACAGGGATCGAATCTCAGTCAAGGCATTTGATTTGTAATCTCGGTATCGGCTGTGGTTTGTGGCTATCCTGTCTGTGGGATAGTAAATATAAAAGATCCATTGCTGTTTATAGATAAGAACAGCTGCATTAATGTGGTTGGATCGGGTTTCGTTTCTCCTACTAGCAGTAACCTCTGTCCGTAACAGACAGCACTGGAAGCAGAGTTGTGTGTCCTGGACA
>JAULBS010028726.1:0-10398 GCA_032355785.1 Symmetromphalus regularis
AATTAAATAATATTACTCTAAGATTTGTTTTCTTATAGTTTGTCTAAGACTTGTTTTCTTATAGTTTGTCTTTATTAAAGTCAAAGACTTGTTTTCCTATAGTTTGTCTTTATTAAAGTCAAATTAAATAATATTACTCTAAGATTTGTTTTCTTATAGTTTGTCTAAGACTTGTTTTCTTATAGTTTGTCTTTATTACTGTCAAATTAAATAATATTACTCTAAGACTTGTTTTCTTATAGTTTGTCTAAGACTTGTTTTCTTATAGTTTGTCTTTATTAAAGTCAAATTAAATATTATTACTCTTGTTACAGATCTACTGGCCGGAGATTGACAAGAACAGTTCTTTGCGAGAAGCCAGAATTGTCTACAAGTTTGATTATCTTCCTGCTGGACTTTTCAATAGGGGACAGGTACATAATGAACACTGCTGTAGTATATCTCAAATAATGAGTGGTTTTACAGGTGTAGAATATGTGGTTAAGATATAGCATGCAGTATTAAGTCAGAAAAATAGTAAGCTATGCACAAAGTGCATTATCTACATGTACATGTATAGTCCCTTCAGAACATTAAACATTTTGTTTGTTTGTTTAACAACATCACTAGAGCACATTGATATATTAATCATCGGCTATTTGATGTCAAACATTTGGAAATTTTGACACATAGTCAAATATGAGCCAGCCTTCCATGGGTTTTGAACCACTGTCTTCAGCTTGAGTGGACACCGAGCCTCACTTCAAATTTTGATGCCAGAAATGTTTGCTGTAATTTAGTGATAAAAGTTTTTGTTTGACATAATTTCTAGGTCTTGTGGTAACTACAGACCCTCTCTTTTATTAATTTACTTAGACATTTTACTTAACTGGATATAGGCATGAAAATAAGTACAACCAACCAACCAACCAGTGGAACTGTTCTTTTTATGAATACTGATATCACTACTTTGACATTGATTTGTGAGTCCAGTCCCTCCCAGAACTGTTTAAACATCCCTTCTACTCACCATAGTGTAGAAATATTGTCATAACAGTCATGCTATAACAACAAATGATGCTTGAAATTGGATTATTTTATTATTTCTGTTTCTATGCAGGTTCGTCTGCATCAGTTCAGTGAAATTGTATTATTTTATTATTTCTGTTTCTATGCAGGTTCGTCTGCATCAATTCAGTGACAGCTCAATGATCTGGAAGCGAGGGTCCTTCCTCAAAAAGAACAAACACATTTGTCTGATCCACCAAACCAGGTATGTGTAGTGTGTTGCATTAGTGGCAGAAAGAATACTATGTTGAGGTAGTGAAACATGAGGTAACAACAAACTCGGCATATGTTCAAAAATTGTAAATAACTGTAAGCTTTGTGTATTTTGTGTACATATGAATGTATACAAAAACAGATATTGGAATACTTAATAATATGCCATAAAAAAATTAAAAGCGATAGGAAATGCCTTCGTACAGGGTACTTGTGAATCTTGAAAATCTTTAAAAGATTTTATTTACAAAAAAAAATGTCCAGGTCTTGAATGTCTTTGAATTTCATATCAGGTTTGTCAATAAAAGTCTGTGAAATTTTTTAATTTCTGTCTTATCTGTTCCAAAAAAAGAAAAAATTACCCCAATTCCCTGCCTCCCTTTAACCTTCTGACTACTGTTGTTAAGGTATCTGTGGATAACTGGCTGTTTTAATGAAAAAAAAATGTCTTTTCATAGTCTTTATTTTTTGTTAAGAAAAATGTGCAAGAATCTGGCCATAGCATTCATCCCACCTCTTGTTTCTTTAAAGTAACTGACCTTTGATGCTATTTTTTTTATCCTTTAACTATAATAGCTTGTGCTTTCAAACCAGAATCAATGTTGTTAAAGAAACATTTTATAATTTGTTAAAACAAAATATTTCATTTAGTGATTTAATATTTTATTATTTATCAGCTAATTACTGTAAATCATGAAATTAATGCAAGCAACTAATTAATGCGAAAAATGCGACGAACGGTTCGATGCAATAATTAATTAATGCATTATATTTTTTCACAAAAAGTAATAGGTGTGCAGAATTTATAAAAGTAAAATAAAAACATTTAAAATTATGATGAATATTATAAATAAATTTACCCAAAATATGTAATAAATCTTTAACTCACGTAACTGTCAGAGAATATGAGCAAAAAACTAAATAAATAAAAAAACGTCCGATTTTTCTCTATTAAAAAATGGAAGTAATTTACGAACCAAACAACTGGTAATCGTCTGTGCTCCAAACTAATTTGGCGTAATAATACAGATATCAGTGTAGTCAATTACCGACCATTTTTTGTTTGTTTCAAAAGTGAAGCTGGAAGATCTGTTTAATTAATAAACTATGCTATAAGGAGATGAGTAATAATGATTTCGGAGAAAATCGAGAATTCAGCAATTCCGTTTCAGATAGGTTTTTCCACGATTAAGTGTGCATTTCCGTTATCACAGAAAATCAGTGCCTCTAACAGTAACATTGCAGTAAACTTTTTAAGGTAGTTTTTACTTGATGTGGATATTGAATTTTTTATATATTTTTTTGGAAGAGGCATTAATAAGAATACGCATTTTTGTGCACTTCTCACGGACGCAATCATTTCATGACGCATTAATTACATGATTTACAGTATCTGTTAAAAGATCCACCTAAACCTTTCTCTTTCCAGAGAATCAGAACTGATAGTGAGGGCCCAGGGACCACGTCCTGATAACATTGTGTTTTTAGTGCATGAAGTATTTGAAACTCTAATAGCAGAATCATTTCAAGGCGTCACCTATGATTATTACCTCCCTTGTCCTGACTGTATGAAGTTGGTAAGCCAATTCATTGTTCTCATATTGTAATTTATTGTTTTAATGGTAAATAGATGCAATATTCTAATTTGTTGTTGTTGATATATTGATGCAATGTTCTCATTTGTTTTTGTTGATATATTGATGCAATGTTCTCTCTTGTTTTTGTTTATATATTGATGCAATGTTCTTATTTGTTTTTGTTGATATATTGATGCAATGTTCTCTCTTGTTTTTGTTGGTATATTGATGCAATGTTCTCAATTGTTTTAGTTGGTATATTGATGCAATGTTTCTCATTTGTTTTTGTTGATATGTTGATGCAATGTTCTCAATTGTTTTTTGTTGATATATTGATGCAGTTCTCACTTATTTTAATTGGTAAGTTGATGCAAAGTTCTCACTTATTCTAGTTGATAAGTTGATACAATATTCTCAGTTCTTTTAGTTGGTAAGTTGATACAGTGTTCTACATTTAATTAGTATTTTAGTTGATAAATTGATGCAATGTTCTCACTTGTTTTAGTTCATTATTTGGTGTAAATTTCTAACTTGTTTTACTTGGTAAATTGATGCAATGTTCTCACTTGTTTTAATTGGTACATGTAAGATGATGCAAAGTTCTCACTTATTTTAGTTAATGGTTAATGAGTCGATACAATATTCTCAGTTCTCTTAGTTGGTAAGTTGATACAGTGTTCTAAATTTTTTTAGTATTTTAGTTGATAAATTGATGCAATGTTCTCACTTGTTTTTGTTGATTATTTGGTGCAAAGTTCTCACTTGTTTTTGTTGATAAGTTAATACAATATTCTCACTTATTTTAATTGGTAAATTGATACAATGTTCTAGTTACTTAGTATTTTAGTTGATAAACTGATGCAATGTTCTCACTTGTTTTCATTGGTAAGTTGATGCAACGTTCACACTTATGTTGATAGGTTGATGCAATGTTCTCACTTGTTTTTGTTGATAAGTTGATGCAATGTTCTCACTTGTTTTAGTTAGTAAGTTGATGCAAAGTTCTCACTTATTTTAGTTGATAAGTTAATACAATGTTCTCAGTTGTTTTAATTGTTAAGTTGATACAATATTCTTAATTGGTAAGTTTATACAATGTTCTAGATATTTTAGTTGATAAATTGATGCAGTGTTCTCATTTGTCTTTGTTGGTAAGTTGATGCAAAGTTCTCACTTCTTTTAGTTGATAAGTTAAAACAATGTTCTCAGTTGTTTTAGTTGGTAAGTACAAGGGCAGGTAAACAATTACATTATATTTTATTCTTGTTTTAATTTTGTAGATGTTAAAGGATCCACATATGTTTGCCGCTTCCACAGTGAGACGTGCCAAAGAACTGAAAGCACCATTCCTGCAGTGTCTAAAATACTTTCACACTGTTTCCTTGGTCACACTGCAAGGTATCATACTTAAAAACAACTCTTGTTGATTTTTTTGTTTCTTTAGCATTAAGTTCCAGGTCAAAGTAAAGTTTGTATTATTTAATGACGCATAGAGAACATTGATGTTTATCTTATCATTGGCTATTTAACATCTACGGTCATTCTGACACATTCCTTTAGAGGAAATCCACTGCCAGCACATAGACTACTGTTTCCAATAAGCAGCAAGGGTTCTTTTATAAGCACTTTCCAACAGACAGCAGCACATACCACCACCTTTGATGAATCAGTTGTAGACCATTGGTTGGAACAGAAAATAGCCCAAACTGTAAATGGGTCCACTGAGAAGGGACTTGACAAAGATGCAAATTATAAATTCAGAACAATAACACAGATATTGCACACATTTGTGCTCCTGTCTTTTATGTTGGATCTGGTGACTAATAGGTCTTTTTTCTTTACATTAACCTGTGTCCAGGTTAGGCACTACAGGAAGCTAAGCTGTATACCCAGGACAGTGTGCTTGAACCTTAATTAGATATAAACACAAAAATAAGTTTATGCTAACCTAATGTCCTGTTTTATCTTGTCAGCAATGACAAATCTAGGATTACTTTTGGGTAGGGATCAGGTAGTATTAATAATAATAATAGTAGTAGTAGTAGTAGTAGTAGTAGTAGTAGCTGGGGTAAAGAGAAGGATTTAGGAGTAACAGATGCTCTGAAAGCAATTTCTGCCTAATCTTAAATTTTTGTTTTGTTTTTTTGTTTAAAGACACCACTAGGGCACATTAATTTATTAATCATTGGCTATTGGATGTCAAACATTTATAAACTTTGACACATAGTCATGTTTGAGCTAGCCTCCAATGGGTTTTGAACCACAGTCTTCTGTTTGAGAGTCTGACATCCTAGAACTGGACCACTGAGGCTCACAAATGATTCTTAAATTTAACCCAATATATAGGTTTTGATTTTAATCTCCCATTTGTATATAAATATGATTGAAGATAATTTATAATTATGAAAATCATATTAAATTTTATTAATAGTAAATTTAATGGTTATTGTAGAATTTTGTATAAATGATATCTTGTATGATTGTATCCTGATGTAACAGTTGTCTGTGATTTCAGCTCAGATGCCTCCAAGCTCCAGCATAGACTACGACATTCATCTTGTGCAGGCCATGCAGGGCTTGAAAGAACTACGCAAAGACCTCCTCACTGGTTAGTGTCACACTTTTACTTAGCATAGTCTTATCATGATTCTGTGATAAAAACAACTGTACATATTGTGTCTTTCTTTTTGTTTTGTTTTTTGTGCAGAGGAGTTATATGTTCTTTAACCCTTTCAGACTCCTTAAACAATTGCCTTAAAGTGCCCCAGGAATTGATATATCTCAGCAGTTAAACAAAGGATAAATTTAAAGATGGTTAATTGATGATAACTTTTTTATTATTCATGATAGAAGATTGGTTAAATATATATTTGTAAAGATAAATTAATTTCCTTTAAGAATTCTCTTATCATTATATAAAAATACAGGTATTTATTATATCAATTCTTTATTATAAGGACATAATATTTCTATGAAAATATGTTAATGAATTGATCCATTTAGAAAATCTTCACTCACTCTCCGACAACGTGCATGTCTCGGAAGTGGTATGTCTTCTTATATTCATGATACCATTTCACCTACTTGCATTACATCTGAGTTTTTATTCCCATATTCCGATAAAATATCACTATTGCAGTCATTTTCCGAGAACACCGTGCCATGAAAAATCGATGCTGCCATTACATTTCGATACAAAATCAGCTGAAAATTGACATAAAAAAAGAAAATTTTCACCGCAAACCACGCCACATTTCTAACAGTATGTTGTTCTTAGCATTACCTAAACTGCGCATGTCAAGTTGTGATGAATTTGGGGGTAAATACAAGTTAAAAATACTTTTTTATTATTCGTGATAGAAGGTTGGTTAAATATATATTTGTAAAGATAAATTAATTTCCTTTAAGAATTATCTTATCATTATATATAAATACAAGTATTTATTATATTAATTCATTATTATAAGGACATAACATTTCTATGAAAATATGTTAACGAATTCACCCATTTAGAAAATCTTCACTCACTCTCCGACAACATGCATATGTCTTGGAAGTGGTATGTCATCTTATATTCATGATACTACATGTACCGATAAAGCATCACTATCACAGTCATTTTCCGAGAATACCGTGCCACGAACAATTGATGCCGCCATTACATTTCGATACAAAATCGGCTGAAAATTGACAAAAACATTTCACAACAAACCATGCTATGTTTCTAACAGAATGTTGTTCTTAGCATTACCTAAACTATGCATGTTAAGTTATGATGAATTTGGTGGTAAATACAAGTTAAAAAGACACAATGGGATTTCCTGTTCTGAAGTGATTTTTTTTTATAACGGGATTTCCCATTCCAAAGTCGGAAAAGGTTAATCCAGGAGTTTGCAAATAACTCCATTTCATAAAAAGCAAATGTTGTAACTGCTTTATAAACTAAAGGATATTGTCCCTTCTTTATGTGCAAACTGCTTGTCCTTGTATTTCAAATTAGCTCACGTAATCACAATACAACTTGTCCTTAAACTCCATATTTCAAATTGTCTCAATAATTACAAAACAACTTGTCCTTAAAGAACTTTTTTTCAAATGTTCTTTGCTGTCCCAATACAACACGTCCTTTACTTCCATAATTTAAATGATCTATGTCACATTACAACTTTGGCCATACTTTTATTATTTTTGGAATCATGAATCTGTCAACATATATTTGGCAGAAATGGTATTTTAAAAAGTCCATTTTTGTGTGTGTGTGTGTGTGTGTGTGTGTGTGTGTGTGTGTGTGTGTGTGTGTGTGTGTGTGTGTGTGTGTGTGTGTGTATGTGCGTGTGTGTGTCAGCTACCTAGTGAATACTTTTGAATTAGTGTGCCAAACTTCCATTATTATTGCAATCCTCTCAGAGAAGGCATATAGTGTCCGATAATATACTTTGCTACTTTTCCTTCATACACCACCTTCAAGACTACTAAAGGAACCATATTCTCTATTCCATAAAAATGTTTCTTTTAACTATGACTATAAATAGCATCAACTGATAGTGAGCTTTTAAAAGCGCAGTATAACAGTTATGAGTAGCATATTTTGCTATTTTTACATATATTATTGTGGTAATAGATTTCTTTACATGACGGTTGTTTCATGCATAGGGCAGGAGCATCAACACATCAATAGATGGCAATTGTGTCTATTTGGGTTCAAGTAACTAAAAGTAAAGTTTGTTTTATTTAACGACGTTTCTAGAGCACATTGATTTTAATCTTATCATTGGCTAATGGGCGTCAATCATATGGTTATTCTGATATATTTATTTAGAGGAAACCCGATAAGCAACAAGGGGTATTTTATATGCACAGTCCCACAGATAGGACAGCACATACCACGGCCCTTGATGAACCAGTTGTGGACCGCTGGTTGGAACGAAAAATGCATACACATACACACACATACATACACACATAGAGGAAAAATGTTGCCGCCACATAGACTACTCTTTCTGATATGCAGCAAGGGGTTAAAGTGACTACGACGTGGTAGAAATATTACTATTCCTTCCTATCTGAGAGTAGAATTTAATCCTAACTTGTACATATGTTGGTTTTTGCAGGACTATAGCTTTAACGGAGAGTGGGATTTAATTCGTACAGACACTGTGCGAAGTGAAATTGTAGAGAAAGGTGAGGTCTTTCCCCAGCTGGACTTCATCCTCATCACACACCGCCGTGTCACGTACTACATCCTCAACATCATCTTGCCAACGCTGGTGACGTCGGTGCTTAGCGTCATTGTGTTCATCCTCCCGTTCCAGTCTGGCGAGAAAGTGTCCTACGCCCTGACTGTCCTATTGGCCTACGCTGTCCTCATGACCATAGTGGCTGCTGAGATGCCAGCAATATCAAACAATGTCTCAATGTTAGGTATGTGTATATTTTTTATTCTGATGGATGGATGAGTTGGTGATTGGTGGGTGAGTGAGTGAGTGAGTGGATGAGTGAGTGGATGGGTGGGTGGGTGGGTGGGTGGATGGATGGGTGGGTGGGGTATTGGGTGGATGGATGGATGGATGGATGGAGTTGTAGGTTGGGTGGTTGGTAAGAAGGAATGAAGATTGGATAATGGATGGTTGAGTGTAATGGTGTGTAGTTAGGTAGGTGGATGGATGGATTAACGATGGATAGATTTGTTGCCTGGAAAGAAGGAATGAAGGATGAATGAATGATATTCTAAGACTGATTCAGTACAGTATGACACACAAATCAAAGAATGAAGGATGAATGAATGATATTCTAAGACTGATTCAGTACAGTATGACACACAAATCAAAGAATGTGCTCTGTCTTTCTAATATTGTTATTTGGTTACTTTTAGGTGTATATTTGGCCATTATTCTAATCGTTGGCGGTACGGCAACTCTCCTTACCGTGATCAACTTGTACATCTACCACCAAGACGCTGAAAGAGAGGTTCCTAGGAATCTCAGAAGATTCACCAGGTCCTTCCTCTGTAGAGTCAGCAACTGGCGCAAACTGGATGACAAATCTTCCAAACCCACAGCGAACAAAATAGAACCAGAATCGAACGACAAAGAAGGCGGATCACCAAGCAGAAAAGCATGGAGAGATGAGAAGGATGATGACGATGATGGGGAGTTTTATTCCTGGATCGAAATTGCCATGATGTTTGATGTTTTTTACTTTCGTTTGTTTGCTGTGTTTGTTGTGTTAATTACGGTTCTATTTATGGTGGTCTTACCTCTTGGAGGTTGGCTAAGTCGATGAGATAGAGAATGGCATAATGCCTATTAAAATGACGTGGAGAAAATATACCAATTGGTAGAACATATTGATTACCTCTGTTACACGTTTTCGGGATAATGGGGGTGAGATGGACATACTGGACAACATCTACAACATGACAAAGTTTTCGGGATAATGGGGTGGGGGGTAGGATGGACATACTCGACAACATCTACAACAGAACAAAGTGTATACCACCTGACAGTACCTAGAGTTACCTAGAGTAACATGACAGTGAAATCCTGGTCAGATATATTATCGTTTGCCCGTAATTTCGTCTCTATTTCGAATAGCAGATCATCCACATTCATTCCTCCCCAACTTAACTGTCTTAATAGGTCATTGTACCTTAGTGTCACGTACGTCCATCGAAAAACCAAAATCGCCCCACAAAACGCTCCAAACATCCAAATTAACTTCTCTCAAGCTAAAAGTCTAGTCATCATCCAGATAGAACGTTTTTGTGATGTATGTGGTGATCATATCGATCTGTGGATAATTGTACTTGAGAAAATCAACCTGGTCGCATATAACGTACCTCACCGTACTGAAAACACTGCTTTTGCTCAGATATTTAAGAATGTCAACAAAGACACATAATAACTACCTCACAATCTTGATAAACATTGTCTTTGCAAAGAGGTTTCAGAATATACAACTACCTCACAATATTGAAACACATCTCTTTGCGAGGACGATACAGAATTACATTTCAGTATTGACAAACATTGGTTTTGCAAGGACGTTTCAGAATGTCAACAAGAATATATACCACCTCACCATATTAAGAAAGTATAGGTTTACAAGGACGTTTCAGAATGTCAACAAGGATATATACCACCTCGCCATATTGAGAAAGTATGGGTTTGTAAGGACGTTTCAGAATGTCAACTAGGATACATACCACCTCACCATATTGAGAAAGTATGGGTTTGTAAGGACGTTTCAGAATGTCAACTAGGATATATACCACCTCACCATATTGAGAAAGTATGGGTTTGTAAGGACGTTTCAGAATGTCAGCTAGGATATATACCACCTCACCATATTGAGAAAGTATGGGTTTGTAAGGACGTTTCAGAATGTCAGCTAGGATACATACCACCTCACCATATTGAGAAAGTATGGGTCGGCAAGGACGTTTCAGAAAGTCAACTAGGATATATACCACCTCATCATATTGCGAAAGTATGGGTTTGTAAGGACGTTTCAGAATGTCAGCTAGGATACATACCACCTCACCATATTGAGAAAGTATGGG
>JAULBS010028737.1:0-10398 GCA_032355785.1 Symmetromphalus regularis
GTTAAATTATACTAAATTAGTTGATTTGGGAGAAAATAAAGGTGACCCTTTAACACAGGTGGCTGTTTAATACAGGTGGCTGCATGGGCAGGTTTGATTGTATATATAGTGTGTACACATCACACAAGGTAAATAGAACACAAGGCATCACGAACAAGGTTGTTAGTGTCTATGTACCTGTACACTGTGCTCACAGGTAAGTAAAGATATTTTGTGCTTGTGGGGGTCGTTAAATAAATAAATAAACAAATAAATAAAGAAAGTAAGAATAGGTATCTGTACATGTCACATCTGCCTGTGAAACTGTCGGTCATCGGATCGATCCTTTTTAGTGAACCCATCTGCAGTTTGGGTTATTTTCCATTCCAGCCAGTGGTCCACAACTGGTTCATCAAAGGCCATGGTACATGTGTGTGTTATCCTGTCTGTGGGACAGTGCCTATAAAAGATCCCTTGCTGCTTATTTGAAAGAGTAGCCTATGTGGCAGCAGCAGGTTTCCTCTAAATAAATATGTCAGAATGATCATATGATTGACGTCCAATTGCCTATGACAAGATACAAATAAATGTGCTCTAGAGGTGTTGTTAAAAACAAACTTTACTGTACATGTCACATAATGTAAAAAGAAACAGGGTCAGTAATGTTTATTTACCTGTACACTGTGATGACAGGTAAGAACCGGAAAGGTGCGTATGTCACACAATGCAACACTGATATATAACAAAAGGCTGTGGCATGTGTTGTCCTTGGTATGGGAAAGTGCTCATAAAAGATCCTTTGCTGCTAATCGGAATGAGTTTCCTGTATGAGTTACAAATCATATACAATATATTTGACTGTTAAAACTTCATTTTTTGTTTGTTTTTTGTTTAATGACACCACTAGAGCACATTGATTTATTAATCATTGGCTAATGGACACACAAAAATTGGTTATTTTGACACATAGTCAAGCATGAGTCAGTCTCTAATGGGTTTTGAACCACTGTCATCAGCTTGAGAGTCCGACGTTCAACTGCTGGACTACCAAGACTTACACTGACAGTTAAAACTGCTGAATAGACCATGTTCTTCGGTTCATTAAACAAACAATCCTTTCTTTCTTTATCTCAATATATTTACCTACAGGTAAACCACACTGACAGGTAAGTACAGGTTACTGTTTACCTATGTCACACAGGTAAAAACTAAACCTGGACACGACAACCAAGGTCAGAAGAGTCTGACCTACATGTAGATGTAAACATGTACCATTTAAATGTACACTATATAAACAGAATGGGATGTAGCTCACACGGTAGTATGTCCACCTGTCCACCTGTGAACCGGTCGGTCGTCGGATCGATCATTCTCAGTGGACCCATTTGCAGTTTGGGCTATTTTTCATTCTAACCAGTGGTCCACAACTGGTTCATCAAAGGCTGTGGTATGTGCTGTCCTATCTGTGGGACAGTGCATATAAAAGACCCCTTGCTGCTTATCAGAAAGATTAGCCTATATGGCGGCTGCAGGTTTCCTCTAAATATGTCAGAATCACCATATGATTAACATCCAATAGCTGATAAGATAGAAATAAATGTGCTCTAGAGGCGTTGTTAAATAAAACAAATTTTACTGTATAAACAGAACATTTCGTAAAAAATATTCATTTCATCAGGTACAGTTGAAAGTTGTCTAACACCCACCTGTCTATAACAGAAACATAAAAACCACCCGTTTATAAAAGACACTTGTCTATGACATCCAATTGTCTATAACCTCATATTTCCTATAACATCCAATTGTCTATAACATCCAAATGTCTATAACATCTAATTTCCTATAGCATCCAATTGTCTATAACATCCATTTGTCTATAACATCTAATTTCCTATAACATCCAATTGTCTATAACATCCATTTGTCTATAACATCTAATTTCATATAACATCCAATTATCTGTAGCATCCAATTTCCTATAGCATTCAATTTTCTACAGCATCGAATTGTCTAGCATTGTCTATAGCATCCAATTGTCTATAGCACTGTCTATAGCATCCAATTGTATATAGCATTCAACTGTCTATAACATCCAATTGTCTATAGCATTCAATTATCTATAGCATCCAATTGTGTATACATGTATGAGCCAATTGTATATATCAGCCACCTGTCTATAACAGAAACATGTCCACAAAAACCACATATTTACAACACACACTTCACTTATCTATAACCAGAACATAATTTGAGGTTTTGTAGAACGGGGTGGGGGAGGGTCTAGGGGTACCCTAGAACATTTTTTAATTTTAGAGACAAGGAAATGAATTCTAGACCACTTTGACGTATGTTAGCTATGATTACTGTTGTATACTAACAGTCTAACTGATTACTGATGCTGGCTTTGTTGTCTCTGGCTCCTTGAAAAATCTTTTAAAAAACATTATTCAAAAATGTGAGGGTACAGAGTCGTACCATCAGAAAATTTAAAGGGTAAGGAATTTTACCCTCTGGCAGAAACTCTGCTTTTTAATTATTTATGTCATACTGGTTTTAAAATCTAAGTTGCATTAATTAAAATGCAAGCCCGTAGCCAGGATTTTAGAAGGGGGAGGGGGGTCTTTTTGGTATTAAATGGGCACTTGCGAGCGTAGTGAGCAACATTTGGCTGGGGGCTGCCTAGGGCTCCCGGTGGGGTCCAGGGCCAAAGCCCCTGGTGGGGGTTAAGTGGCCAAAACAAACTTGATGCCCCAGCATTTTTGACAGTTACAGGCCTTATTTAATTGATTTCATAGCCCAATAAATATATAAAAAGCAGGCAATTAGTTGAGATCTTTTAATAACAATAGAAAAAAAACATGGGTCATGCTTTTATTAATGTTTTACTAATGATTACAGTTAAATATAGCAACCAAAACCAAATAACTTTTCAAAATGTTGCAGGGCCTAGTTTGAAAGGGCACTTCAGAAAATGGGGGTTTCGTTTGAACCTTACGAACCACCCTGGCTATGGGCTTGAAATGTTCTATCATGATAAAATAATTTAATGAAATACTAATTTCATGATGAATAGTACCAATATCTTTGTTTTGACACACATGTGAGGATCGGGTGGTGCCATCCGTTCCCGTCCTTCTTGCAGCTGTTTGTTGATAAACTCGCGGTACGCCTGTGGGTTGCTGTCGGCCATTTCGTCCAACATCGTCCAGACATGCTGTGCCTGATGCATCATAGACTCTTTGTTGTATTCACCCGAAGACATGATCAGTGTTAATGTTGCACTTGTAAGATGACTTCAAAAAAAAGTAAAGTTTGTTTTATTTAACGATGCCTCTAGAGCAGATTGATTTTTAACATCATCGGGTATATGACGTCAAACATATGGTCATTCTGACATATTTCTTTGGAGGAAACTCGCTGCTGCCACATAGGCTACTCTTTCTGATAAGCAGCAAAGGGTCTTTTATATGCACTGTCCCACAGACAGAACAGCACGTACTATGGCCTTTGATGAACCAGTTGTGGACAAATAGCTGGAATGGAAAATAGCCCAAATTGCAAATGGGTCCACTGAGAAGGATCGATCTGATGACCGACTGGTTCACAGGCTGACACACTACAGTTTGATCAACATCCCTCTCCTCATGACTTCAAAGTGCTCTAAACAAGACCATACCTGGTTATAACTTGAAATAACCATTTAAAGCTAGTACACTTAAATTATTCTCAATATATTTTTGGAAAAATATTCATCAGGATATCCCCCACCCCACCACTGCACCAAAAAAGAAAATGAAATTTAATTAATTAATTTTGTTCTAGTGTTCCAGTCGGATATCTTTCCTGATTTTCTTTATATATTTTTAATGATAAAACAGTATTATCATTACATTATATTTTGAAGCACAGTATACACTTGTTTCAACTTGACAACAACACCAAATTTTTATGGTTGATAACAACAGAAAACATGAATATTTTATAATAATTTGGTGACCTTTTATCAATTGTTTTAAATTTAAAAAAATTATACACAAGCAATGAAGAGAAATAGCATTGGTATTAGGATATTTGAGGCCCTGTGTAGAGCATACTGTGCGGGCCCCTCATGACACAAGTCAAATGGTTTCTCATTGCTAATCATTATATTTTAGTAGATTGTTTAGTTGTAGGCCCTGTGCGACTGTACGGTTTACACACTTATAAGGCCGGCATTGAGAGAAATGATCCCCCAATATTTGCATAATTATTTTGGCAATCTTTTTTTTTTTATATGAAAATTTGATATAGATCTTAGTACAGTTATTATTGTTTTTATATGAACGTTATATCAACCAATGATGGGTTTACTTACTGGAAATAAACTTCTTCTGACTGTTAACAATTTTAAATGCGGATGGGGTGATGATGTCAGTCTAAATTACGTAATGTATGGCAACGTAATTTTGGAATACACAAACACGATAACATAACCACCACGATAACACAATAAATATATTTATATTAAATAAAATACTTATTTTAAAACAAATCAATATTATTTTTCAGTAGTTTTTTTTGTCACACTACTACCAAATGTAAGTATATACCAATTTAATCTCAGATTACCGTTTACAATAATTAGAAAGTACCGTCTATCATCAAATCAGCGTCCTTAGTTTCCGTCTTCTGACCTTGCATGTGTGAAACGTCATCAAATTCCGATCTACATTCTTAGGACGTTTATAGACGGAAGTTACAGAATCGCTATTGTGAAGGGTAAATGTTGGGTTTGATGTTTATAAAACAATACAAATGTAAGTATATATATTGGTAGTGTGGCTTTCATAATTGCTTATCATAAAATAAGTCTGTAGTTATTTGGATTTCAGGTTTTAAAAATAATTTACAGGAATAAGTAAGTCTACAGGAATAATAATAGTAATTTTGCATGGATAAAATAACAAAATCTTTAGTATTTTCACTTTTTGCAAGTAGGCTAGAGGGGTAAATATTTATTTTGAATATTTGATAATTATATTTTTGCATACATGTATGTATATTTTAAAATATGTAGATTAAAGAGGGTGAGAAATCAGTTACATTACTGAATGTATTAACCTCTTTTTATAATTATTATTATTATTTAAATTATTATTATTAAAAAGCAAAACAGAAAAGAATATTTACTTTTTGATAAAGGCCGATGACTTAAATGTCAAAAAACTATAACAGTAACATAAATTCTAGCAACTACTCTAGTCTAGATCTCAAATTTTCATGACCTGGTAACGACATTTATTTATTGCTATTTGTATATTTGTCTTTTGTGTCCATAATAGAACTGAAGTTACACATATTTCTATTTTCAGATAGTGGATCTACTTTGATAAGTGTGTCAGGATGTTTTCTAACACAACAAAGACGATGCTGAAGAATGTGATTAAACACACTGATACACATAACAGGGTAACAATCAATAAATCTGTTTAATAAGATAAAAATAGATATAGTTTTTGTAATTAATTTTAATTAAATTTATGAGTCTAGCACATTTCTTCTTTATTTGATTTGATATTATTATGTTGTTAAATGCGTATTTTCATATTTACTTTGATGTGAGTCCAAGGGTTTTCATACTGGCTCTCTTGTGGCTGTATTGGCCAGGATAGGCTGCAGAGAAATAAAATTGGACCATCCGAGAATGATAACAAGACTAGTGTGTAAACACTCAATGACATTTTTTATGTACCCACACTAGTGAAGGTTTTGTCCTTACGGCTTTCTTTATGAAATAGTACATGTATGCATAAGAAACTTTTAAAAAGTAATAAAATCTGTTTCAACGTACAGTGAGACCTCGTTTATCCGGACGGTATCGTTTTTCCGAAATGTGTCTGTATTAACGAATTTCTGTACTACTGAAACATTGGAAGTAATCGCCCTTGAAAAATAAATGAAGAAAAAAACTGAACAGAAATATAAGCATTTTATTTAGTACAAATTGTATTAACTCACCTCATTGTTGGTTTAAAAAATGTTTATTAATGTTTTAACTTTGGTATCGGCCAATAAGCATTAACACAATTTTCAATTCATTTGAATTTGTATGTACGTCTCACCTTTTAAAATATAATATACCAAACCTTAACTAACTGTTGCAAAGATAAAGAAAATAGTTAAACAACAGTTGTGCTAACTAGCACTCCTACAGAAAGCACCCAATAAGCGTTAAGAAAACAGTGGTGTGAAATCCTTTGTAGCCATGTTGGCTTGTGTCGATTATGCAACTGGTCATGTGTGATCACTTCTTTTCAGTTCTGTTTGATATTAAAGAAATTAGTAGTGTATGCTTAAACAGAGAAAATTGTCTTTATTTCTCACACAATATTGTTTTGGATTATGACCGTCCGGTTCCGAAAACCGAATTTCCGGATTAACGGATTCATTTACAGTGTGGGTATTTTGTTTTATTGAACGACTGTCCATAAGGCGGGATTTCCGGATTACTGGAGTCCGGATAAACACGGTCTCACTGTATTTCTTTTAGTGTTTTTTTTAATTTCTTAAATTATTTTATTACGATTTATTATTACAGTTGATAACTCCATGTCAAAATTACCAAATATTTGACATCCAATAGCCGATGATTAATAAATAAATGTGCTCTACTGATGTCGTTTAAAAAAATACTTTGTTTTCACATTAGTGACACATTTTGAGTGTAATTTTTACTGATGACAAATAACAAGAATACTTCAGTGATATTTTGCAATATTTCACTGCATGTTATATAATTAGGGATGTACCTGACTCACAAAACCTGTGTAAAAGCCACAATAAAGTATCATCTGGACCCCCAAAATAAAAGACACAATGTTCCATGGGACTCCTATAAAATATCAAAACTGTTTTGGTTATATAATTGACTCAGTCATGAATAAACAATAGGGGATGGGGTGTAGGGTGTACTGGGACATTTTAGTGCCGTAAAAAAGAATTAATTTATTCAATATAAAACAGATAAAAATTAAGACAGAATAAATAAAAAAAATTACGCAAAACCTTTTTTCTGCTGCTCTTGACTAAATTATGGACCCTTAGATTTTAGGTTGGGACCCTCAGAAAAGAAACAGGTGAATACCAGGGAGCTCTCTTTTATAAAAGCTAGGTAAACCTCTGTATAATAAATGAGATTTATTTGATAGATCGTAGAGGAGACGGACATGTGGAAACTGTTGGAGCAGGTAAAGCAACGAAAGGGTGATCCACGACAGTCGTTCTTGTACGACGACCGATACGACACATCTGTAAAGCAACATAAGGGTGATCCACGACAGTCGTTCTTGTACGACGACCGATACGACATGTCTGTAGACCATAGCCTGCGAGCTTCTCGCCACGCTTACATGGATGATGGTGATAACAGAGATGATGATGGCAAAAGAAAGAGTACTTTCTGGCAACGTCAGTTACATAAAGCTGAGGAAGCTGATCCCGACAGGTGATCACTTAGGTTCATCAAATTTTTTTCATCATTTTCATGAGCGTATAAAACGTACTCTTTTTCCTGACTACTGTCCCCCACACCTCAAAAGCATACAAACTGAAAAGGAAGAAAATGATGATTTCAAAATAGTATTATCATAATTTTTTATGATTTTGAAAAGCGTACATATCCCTTTAACCCCCTTCCCCCACACAAAGTACATTTTGTACACCCACGAAAATGATAAAAAAAATGGATGACCCTTTAAAACTGTATGTTTTGACAAACGAGGAGTGAGATTTAGCTCAGTGGTTAGAGTGTTCTTCAGAGGTGCTTTGGTACTATACTTCACATCACATCAGAATGGCACCATCGTTTTTAACAATAACTTTTCTTCTTGGGATTGTAGAACAAAAAGGAAAACGGTTTTGGAAATTAAACGAAAGGTCAAATGTTTATACAAAATGTCAAGAAGATATACAAAATATCATTTTTTTATAAGGAAAAAAACTATTTCTAGCCAATTTTTTGCACTTTTCAGTTACGATTTTTGTTACCACAGCAATCATGAATAATCCAAAAAGTTATGAAGTGAAATACTTTTGTGTATCATGTACATGTTGCAAAAGGTTTGAAAGGCAGTTGTTTGTCCTTTTGGCTCTTATTTTTCAACTAGTATTTTGATGTTCCACTTACAGTTTTTTCCTGTTCCAACAAGTGCCCCAAAACTGGTATATCAGAGGCCTTGGTATGTGCTATTCTGTCTGTGGAAAAGTGAATATAAAAGATCCCTTGCTGCTAATTGAAACCTTTGTGTGTTTTCTCGGAAGACTACATGTCAAACATTTGACATCCATTAGCTGATGATTAATAATGAAATGTGCTCTAGTGGGGTGATTATTTTACTTTTAAAAATTCTGCATCCCTATTACCTTTTGTGAGAAAGGATCAATTATTTCAAGTCGTTGTGTACATCACATTTTTTGCATTAATTTACAGATATTCTAGTTTTATATATTTTCATCGCATTTTTTGCATTAATTAGTTGCTCGCATTAATTTCACAATTTACAGTATTCTAGTTCTATATTAATTTGTTTGTAGGTGGGGACACAGTGGTTTCAAAGAGCTTTATCCTCAGAACTTCCATAGTGATCGTTCTGAAGAATCGGAAGATAGTGAGAAAACTCCCAAGAAAAGGTATGTTACAGGTCTCAGTGTAGAACCTTTGTTCTTTTTCATTTTGGATAGTAATTAAAGAGTCTCACAGAATTTAAGGGGATTTGTGGTCTAAATATTGATTACAAATGAAACTTACATGTATTTGTTATACTAGATCTCGTTTTTGTATCATGCAAGACATTTTAACTGAACTATAGTATAGGTATAGGAAATTCCATGTAGAGTCAATCAATTTTTTTCACATTTAAAAATTTCAAATATCAAGATCAGAACTCCTCTTGGGGCGAAATAAATTGATACAAAATGTTTTTGTAGCTACAAAAATATTCAGAAGTTTTAAAATAACGGCTAACGCGTGAGTACTCATTACGTGACTCGAAATGTATATATCACACCTTCAAAGGAATTTTTTTTTTTTTCAATTTATTTGTCTGTTGAGTATAATTCATTATTATTTTTAAAACATTGGTAATAAGCGAGATGTGGTGGTTATTTGAGTAGTTGAAAGAAGTATTTCTATGGACAAATCAGATGTTTATATTTAAAATTAATTCTTTGTTTAGAACTTAATTTGGTCTAGGGTCCATGGGAGTATGCATTTAACTTATATTTACTAACTAGATACCTATGTTAATTTTCTATAAATTTACCTGACTTGGTTATATCTGTTAGGCCCAAGATTGTGCACTCTGTGACTGGATACGAGTTTTTAAAAACAATTCCTAAATGAATTTAAGTTACTAGAAAATACAGGAAAATACAGGAGTACATGCAAGGTGTTTTTAAACTATCTTGTTTTGCAATGTTTGACATGATAATATTTGTTTTTACCTGCAGGGACTTCACATATATCTCAGTGTACAGGAAAACATCATCCTTGCATTTTCTAAAAGCAAATAAATAAATAAAGTTTGTTTTATTTAACGACGCCTCTAGAGAACATTGATTTTTATCTTATCATCGGCTATTGGACGTCATACATATTGTCATTATGACATATGTCTTTAGAGGAAACCCGCTGCCGCCACACGTGCTACTCTTTCCGATAAGCAGCAAGGGATCTTTTATATGCACCATCCCACAGACAGGACAGCTCATACCACGGCCTTCGATAAACCAGTTGTGGACCACCTGTTGGAACGGAAAATAGCCCAATTAGATTTTGCCAACATTTCGCTCCTTTTCCTTTAAAATTTCTGCATGAGTCCTGAGTTCATACACCGCTCCCCATTTTTGGCAACCATTTTTTATTTTCCTTTATAATTTGGTCATAACTAACTTAAGAAGCGATTTTTTTTTTTTTTAAAGATTATTATTATTATTGTTATTTAACTGATGCCCCCCCCCCCCCACCGGATTTCTGGATCTGCCACTGGGTACATCAAAGGTAGTTGTATGTTCTGTCTTGTCTGTGGGAAAGTCAATACAAAAGGCACCTTGTAGCTTGGTAAAACTGTACGAATTTCCTCTAATGATTACATATCAAAATTAGCCCCAAATAGTTTATATTCAATAGCCGATTGGGAAAGAGTTCCGTCCGTTCCAGCATACGGTTAGGGTTAGTTTTGGGTTCTATATAAGCCCCATAATTCTTTTCTTCTTTTTTTTTAATAAAGAAAAACATGAACAAATTATGCTGGAACGGACGGAAATCTTTCAGTGGATTCTTAATGAATCAATTTGTTTTAGTGGTGTCGTGGGGGGGGGGGGGGGGGGGGGGGGGGGGGGGGGGGGGGGGGGGGGGGGGGGGGGGGGGGGGGGGGGGGGGGG
>JAULBS010028748.1:0-10397 GCA_032355785.1 Symmetromphalus regularis
TTACAATTAAAACACATAATTTGAGGACACTCACGAATTACATGCTTATCTGACATGCAATTAAAACAAACACGGATCTGATTGTTGTGCAGCACCTTGAAAAATTCCACCCCTTCTACCGTCTGAAACTTCGTAGAATAGGGAAGACTTTTAACATCTGGGGGAAACTTCACACGCACATACCTCGTTCCATCAGCTACATCTGTATCTTTATAAAACTTCCTATAAATCGGTGATATGATCTTAATATTCATTGATTCAAGTTTTTGTTCAATGTCTACATCAGGAATGTATGCTGGGAGATGCAAGAATGACACAACTACACTTTCTGAGTACAGAAGATAACCTTTAAGTTTTACTCCGTTTAAAACAATGTCTTCATTGTCAACCATCAATCTAGCTCCAATAACATCATCAAAAGTTACTTCATATCTATCAGCCCCTTTGGGAACACACGCCACAATTGTATTATCAAACTCTCTAGACAGTACCTTAATCAAATCATTCGCAGAAATCTTCTTGTTATCTTTCACATCCACAACCACTGTACATTCCTTCTTGTAAACAGATTTCTCTCCAACGTCCATACCATCCTTATCTCCCATTTCTAATTCAAGACGCTTTTCAAGCGGAGCGATGTAAAACACGTCCTCTCACATGCTAAGCTAAGCCAGACCCTTATCTTTATAGCTTAACCACTGCGCCACGGAGGCCGGTTGTGTTTGCCTGGGAGTTTTATGTTTAATAATGTCTGTATGGAGATGTGATAGGAAGTATGAAAGTGTGTGCAAATACCTGTTGTTATGATTCCGTGTTTATTCAAGAATTCGGTTGTTTATGGATGTGTGTTTTGATGTGTATACGTTTGATATATACATAATATGTGTTATTTTTATACATTTTTTTCCGATAAACAAACATGATGATTATTTTTGAAATGGGTATATGTGTAGATTCTATTACTGTGAACAAGTCATTGTTATATGAAAATGGATAATAGTTTCGAGTATGCATCTATTAAACAAAAGTGAGGATGTTTTTAATTATTAACGATAGAAAAACATATTCTATGGATTTCCTTCAAGATACGCATTTTATAGAAAAAAATAAAATTTCTTATTAGATACGAATGGGGATTTGACTGCATTTGTAATTGAAATAATAGTCAATCGAAAGGGGCTGCCATCTTGTTTAGCAACAACTTTGAATCTAAATTACATAACATTAATTTTGAATAACTTTCACTTAATGTACCCAACCTAATAAAGAGAGATTTGCAGAATACATTTTTGAAAATTGGAAAGATATTGAACATTTTATTTTCTGAGCAATTAATTATGCTTTTATCTTTTATCACAGGTAATTTGTCTGGAACTCAGAATCATGGAATAATAACTTAAATCCCTAAAGGGGATAAACCTAAACAATGTCTTAAACATTGAAGAATTGGAGACAAATTTCTTTATTCATTGTTATTCATAAAGCAGCCTTATCTTTTATTGCAGAAAGATTAAAATATTTTACGAACTCTAAGAAATGAATTTATATAGGATTTATGAAATTTTTTAAAAATATAAGAATGTAGTATGATATACTATTTTATATTGAAAAACAAAATCTCGGGAATGCTACTATTAATTAATTTTAAAAAGGCATTCGATTCTATTTCATGGACTTTTATTATGAAAACTTTAGCCTTTTTTTTTGTTTCTGTGACAATATTATAATAAGATGGATAAAAATATTTTATGAAAATATTAAATTAAGTCTTATTATAAATGGTAATAATATTGTCTTCATTGTTTGAAATTCAACGAGGTTGTAGACAAGGGAATCCTCTCTCTCTCCATATATAGTTTTACTGTGTGCAGAAATACTAGCAGGGTCATTACGAGAGCATCCAAATATTGGAGGTATACCTATAGAACACCAAAAATATTTATTTAATCAATGTGCTAACGTCACAACTATTTATTTAGTCGAAAGTAAGCAGTCATATAAATCTACAATACAAACATTAAAATTATTTGCAAAACTCTGGATTGAATATTAATTTAATAAATCTCAAATTACTTGGATTGGTTGGAAAATTAACAGTAACATGAAACGTGTCTGATTTAAAAATGGTTTTGTAGTTCTTGGTATTAATTTATAAATAAATTTATAGAATATGATAAACACATTTTAGTCAAAAAATATTTGAAATTGAACTAATAATATACAAATGGAGGTAAAATATATATCATTAAAGCACTATTAATATCTAAATTAAATTATTGATGTTTGAATTTACCTAATCCACATAATATTATTAACAATTTGAATACTTTATTTTTATTTTTTTGTATGGGGTGATCAGCCTGATGGAATTATACAATATATTTTATGAAAATCTACCGAAGATGGAAGGTTTAGGAATGATCAATATCTTTGAATTTGTCAAAGCACTTAGATTGACTTGGTTAATTTTCTTTCTTTTTTTTAAGTTAACATTCGAAATGGGATAATATATTGTTTGCTGATTATAAAGACGTATAAATTCACTTTATTTCACAACGATTTTATCTTCTATTTTATTGTCTTATATGGTCAACAACCAAGAAATGTTATTGTTGCACATTTGGTTGTAATTAGCTTGTGAAAATGTTTGGAGTATGTATGCGTGTCCGTGCGTAAGTACTTATGAACGTATGTATGTATATATAAGTATGCATGGGTGTTAGAGTGTCAGTGCATACGTGTGTTTATGTATGTGTGTGCGTTTTGTGTAAATATGTATGTCTGGGTTTATGTCTAGGTACGTGTGTCTGTGCTTATGAGTATGAGTGCTTCCTTAATATAAATCCAATAATTTCAAATGATTTCCAGAAATAAATGAGAGAACATAATTATATAAAGCGACTGCAGCTCAGAAACGATTGATTTGAAAATCACCCAAATATTTTCTCTCATACTGATTCTCTCCAATAGCCGATATTTATTTAATTTGTTTGTGCTGGGGAGGAGGGTGTAGCTGAGCAGACAATGTCATTCTGAACCTTTCTTGCTTTTAATTGTGTTATTTTGCTGAACTTTTATGACATGATTGTGTAAATAATTGGACCTGCGTACAAGAAACCGCTAACCCACGTTTTTGACTTTTTTGGTACTGTTATGCCCGGTAAACAACACAGCATTTATTTTGCCAAACACGACCTTCATAATGGCATTCATATTAATTCATATGCAAAAGGTTTTTTTTTTTTGGTTTTTTTTTAATAATATTTTTTGTTTGAGGGCAAGAACCCTGCAAAGTTATTTGTTCTAAAATTATATTATTATATTTTCAATGTCATAACCCTGTAACCCATCACACAATTATTATTTTCAAAAACGGCAACGATGTGGGTTGCCGGATTACTGCACGTAGATCTTCAAGTTATATATACTGACAGCTATAGAAAACGCAGCACCATCTCAAGTGTCACTATGTACAAAATGTCAATATCCGATTTCGCTGCACAACGACGTCTCATTGAGCAGATGACCCTCCCGATGAAGGCCTGGGCGATCTAAAGCGACGCACGCACCAAATTTACTAATTACTGAAGAGTGTAAGCAGGTGATTTCAGTCGGAGTAATCGTTCCATTTCATCACGAACATGTTCTATCGGAGTAAGGTCGAATGAAAGAGATCACCATGGAATAACATTGATGTGTTCCAGGATCAGATAGGTCATGGTGAGTCTGTCCGTGTGAGGCGTTATCCTGTTGTAACGCCTGTAGATAAGTGTCAGCTACCATGTTGGGCATGACGTGGATTTGGAGCACTTCGTCTCTGCAGGTCTCTGTGTTGCAACCTACTCGGACGATTTGTAGGGTTGTCCTAAATTGTATGCTGATTTCTTCCCCAACCATAATGTTACCATCTTCTCAGCGATTCACCTCATGAACACAACATACTGACGTTGCGTTACAGCCCACTGAATTCGCTGTTGTCGATGTTGATGTGTCAGAAAGACTCGTTTCCTCCCAATGTTCCAGATTTTATAACAGTAGAACTGGTACTGTAAGGTGCTAGTGATATGATTTGCATGTGCGTTTTTCGAGATTTTCACGAGTTTTGCTAACGAACAATAGGTTTTGACGTGCTTTTCATTGTCGTCATTTCACTTGTCTTCATTCTACCCTATAATTCAGACCGTATGTCCATAAAATCCCCAAAATGAGTCGCATAAATGAGTGCTGCGTTTTCTATGGGAGTCAGTATATATAAATGCAATTACAACAGTAACGCAATGTGCATGTGAATGTTCTCTCACCAGTCTAACCCATATCTTTACAAAATATCACAAATTGTGTGAGTTGTTCTTTGTTAAGCAATGTTAACGTAATAAAAAATACTGAATATGTTTGTATATTATAAATATTTAGACACATTTTAAAACATTGTATCAGCTGTTTATGAGTAGTATTAACTTTATAAAATTGTTGAATATATTTGTGAATTATAGCCGACATATCTAGAAAATATATCAGAAATAGTATGAGTTGTTTTTGAGCAGTACTAACTTTATAAAATTGTTGAATATATTAGGAAATTATACAGATCTTGAACATATATCACAAATTGTATGTGTTGTTCATGAGCGGTACCATATGTATATATTCTCCAGGATTAAGATCCCCCATCCCCTACCCACCAAGGTCACATATTGTGATTTTAAGTATACTAGTAGATTTCTTTAAATGTCTTCTTATTTCAATTTAATTGATGATATACTCTACATTTCTACATAGATATTATTTGTACTATTACCAACTCCTGTTGACGTTTAAGTATTTTCCATTGCAATTAGCGGGTGGGGGGGATTTCTTGTCTGGAAGCATATAACTTTATAATTAAGTGTAATTTGTTCTGTGCATGTAACTGATTTCAAAACAAATACTTGTTAGAAGACTGCCACTTTGTTGTGCATATATATGAATACCCCTTTAATTGCAGGTACGTTGCAATCAGGGGAGGAGGTTGTAGGCTTCAGACCCCCCCCCACCCTCCCAATAATTCCCATAAATATATTCCCTGAAAAAATTAGGCAATGAGAAACAGGCATACCCCTATCTTTAATACGCATTCAATTTAGAAACAACTTGAATTAATACACATATGGCGGTTGTTCACAAAAAGATGAAATTTCTGTCAACCTGAGTAGTCAAAAACTTTAATATGGAAGCCAAAAATAAGTATTAAGTAGACCACACAGCTAATACGTTATTGGTCTTAGTATCAATCCCAATCTTGGGCAAATTCCCATTCCAGTCAGTGGTTCAAAATGTTTGAGTGTATGTAACAGGGTTCATGCACTTCAAATGATTCGGTTATCGTTGCGTTAAAGTGCCAACTTGAGGGGTGAAATAGCGCATAAATCCAGAAGCAGCAGGTCTTTCGTCAGGTCAGGTCAAAATTTTGAAACGTGCCCCCATCCATATTGGTTCTGGCACGCTTCCCTCGCCCCTCCACGGGTCCCATGTCCTAAGACGAGGGCAACGGGTCCGGGGAGAAATTCCTCAGATCTTTCCTCAGGATTTTTTAAAGCTTATATACACCTCCTATCAAAATTTAACTAATCATGCAAGTAATGTTACGATCACTTCCAGGGTCCCTATTCACATACATTATGTACCTAACACAAATATATACAAAATCCTTTTCAAAAACCTGTTTTAAAATGTAAATATCATAAATGTATAATATATCTCTCCATATGCTCCACTAGATACATATTTCTCTAGTACCATGTCGGTAACTCGGTGTGGGTGGGCGAGGAGGGGTGGGGGTATACATTAATGATTCGGTTACCATCTGTGTTCGTGGGTGATATTTTGACACTTGATACTCTTATTTACTAAGTGGTGTAATACTAAGGTTGTCTTCAGAAAGATGATCCACTGAATCAAATTTTCTAACAACATATCTGACAGTAGTAAGTTTATTTACTTACATATGTGTAATATTGAGATTGTCTTCTGAAAGATGATCCATTGAATGAAAAGTTCTAACAACATATCTGACATTAGTACCTTTATTTACTTACTATGTGTAATAGAGTGGTACCACACCTAATTTATTTTAATAAACATGTTGTCTTCTGAAACATAAGACCCTGGATCAGATTTTCTAAAATAATGAATCTGACAGTAGTAACTTCCCGAGTCTTGACGGGACACATTGCTCAGGGTAACTTGAAGAAATGATGTCTCTTTGTTGTTGTTGTCTGATTTCCCTGTCACTGTAAAACGCTCTCGTAGTGAATCATCTGGAATAATAGGCTTACTTTTAAGACTGTGTGCATAAGCTATTATAACTTTGTTGTCACCCGGTGGATCTGTAACATCTCTATATATCCAGAGACCAAACAATACATCCATATCAATTTGGACCATGACTTCATTAATACGACAAAGTATTATTATGGGATCCGCCTGACCTTCTTTGAAAGGTTGTCCATCTATTGTCAACTGTGCATATTTAACTGTAAATAAACAAGCACACTAAATAAAGTGGCAGCACAATTAAACAGATACAAATAGTCTAAGATAAGTCCACACATATTTAATTCGCTGGCAAGTTTTCTTGTATTTAAAAATATCCTATTTCTCATCCGTTATATTAATTATAGTATTATAAATTAATTCATACAACAATTTGGTTGAATAAAATCATTTATTATGTTTAAAAAAGAAAACAAAAATATCAAAATATAACTGCAATCGATAGCTGACTGTAGCTGTCGATAATGTCTTGTCCAGAATATGACGTTAGATGCCAAATGTCCCTGTGTGAACTCTGCCGCTATTAGTTAGTGTTACGTGCATTAAGAGTTTGAGAAGGTTTATTGGTTCTAACTAGGTATTGTGTTTTGGGATGTTCGTGCATAGATGATAACCAATACCCAAAATATCCTAAACAATCGAATAAAGACAAATAGGTAATAAGATGCGACTGGTGGAAGTGAAAATTAAAGAGGGGAGATGGTTGTGTTTTGCCGATATTAAGTAAGTGATCGACTAATTTAGCATATGTGACCTGCTACCACGAAATGAGTCTTAACATGCAGCCCGGTATCGGAGCTACTGACAGAAATAAGCAGCGGGGCACTACCTGGGACATACTCATCAAACATTGAACTTTGCTACAGCTAATTTATTTTCCTCCAAAAATATAATTAATTAAGTTTAAAAGTGTTGTTTATCGATAAACTGTGCAAAAGAGAATACGTTCAATGAACCAAACTGACCTACTAATTTTCATACCTTTCAACTTCAAACTCCCATAACTTTAATACTAATTGCTGTAGAAAATTGATTTAAGTATCAAATTGAAGAGTAGAATCTGATATTTTAACAACGTCAATAGGTAAAAACATCCAAAATAAGACACATTTGAGCGTGTCTTGCAGATATTAAATAAGTGATCGAAGAATTAAGGATATATAAATCTACCAAGGACATATCATTCCAAAGTTGAACCATTCCGTTATTGCTCGCTACATGGGTGAATGTATGCTGTAGACATGAAAAATGGCTTTATAGATATAAACCGCGCTAACAACATGGCTAATTGTTCATTTAGTAACATGGATTGAAAACGTGTGATAGGTAGATCCATGGTAAAGAAGCGTTTACAGACATTTTAAATGTCCTTTGTTGTACAATCTTCACTACTGTACAGAAACACACATCTCATTTTAAATTTGCCTATCATGAAAAATAATTTATGTCAGGACTTATCATAATTATAATTGCTTGGGAAAATGTATTAAATTCCGCGGTAAAATTAGCTATTTTCTGCGGTAGGAACTGGACAATGCCGCGGCAATTTCTGCAACATAAAAACTGAAAATAATACTTAATAATTATGCAAAATGTTTTAGTTGTTTTCACAAAGTTAGTTCCAATTTAAATTACCATGATATCACCCGGAGTCAGTAGCCTAACGAAATCATGAAGAAATGTGTCATGTTGGAGTCGTTGATTGTGATAGAGGAATACCAACGAAACAATTTACACATGCTAATATCACTGTCATATATACTAAATCATGAAGAAATGTGTCATGTTGGAGTCGTTGATTGTGATAGAGGAATACCTACGAAACAATTTACACATACTAATATCACTGTCATATATACTAAATAGGATAAAATCACAGAATCCTATTCAGTATTTGTAAAATTGGTTTAATTTACTTCCGAGTCTTCGGAAGTTTCCGTAACATAAATAACTGACAACCACTCAGTAACCCATAACCTCTTCAAAAGGGCGGCACTCGCGAACAGTTTTCCTAGTTACCATCGTCTTCTATCACATAACCTTTATAAATTATTAGGCACAAAAACCAGTCTAGCACGTGAATGAGAGCGCTCGCTCTCCTGAACGTTCACCAGGGCCGTGTTCAATTTATCTTCCGTTGAATGAAAATCGACGGTTACCGAATGAAGTTATACATTTAATACGTTGTCTACTTAAAAAAAAAAAAATCTAATTCAATGCTTTAGTTTAACAGGAACAGAATAGGATCATCACGAATCCAAAAGTCGTTATTATTAATTTCAAATAATGCGTAACCCTGCGTAACTCGTAAGTTAGTACTTATATCTTGGCCAATGTTATATTTTTAGTTGTAATTGTATTATACTTATATACAAACATTCTTTTATCTTGTGTATTTCACCAATCATCGTCCGTAGTCTGTTAATTGTATGCATTTGTTGTTCTCTATAGGGTCGACAGCTTCCCGTTATCTCTAGTTGCATGAAGTGAATAAAAACAAAGACAAAAATTATACTTTCTTAGAGAAATATTCAGTGGTAGGTAGCACACATTATGTATCAGTATACTTTTATATTGTCCAGTGAAATCTTCAAGACGACTGTATATAAAAGATGTGGCATCATAAGTGTATTATTGTGTTATATTACGTATGCTTCTAAATTACTTTAAAGGAACATTATCACTGTGATAACTGGTATGTTTTTAGATCTAACAATATATTATTAATAACTTCAAATTAATATATTTCTACAAACATAATGACGTTAGTTAAAAGTATAATATTGTACACACACATTATATTGGTGTGTAACCATACTGTTGATATAGAACGTGTTTTATCTTATCTTTCTTTCTTTATCTTGCGTATTCTTCAGATATTGATGCATATTAAATATAAACATAGAAATCAAGAAGTAGAGTATAAGTGGCTGTATTAAACACTTTACATTTAACAATGATAATAAACAACAGTTACAACAGTGAGACAGAACAACTAGGCGTGCGGACTGTACAAGTCTTCCATTGTTAAAAGTCACTGTTATAGAGTAACCTGGATATGGTAGTAATTCATCTTCATTGACTACTTCTAAATAGAGTCATAGCTGTCCAGTAATTAATTATGTTGGCTTACAACTTGAATAAGCATACATATATATTAATTTATCAACATTAAATTGCTATTATTCGTAATTCCTGTAGTTCCTAATTCTATACAGTCCTATGTAATTATCGAAGTTTTTTTTTCTGGTTGCATATTGCTTTAATTAAATGCCATTTCTTCTATGCACGTAACTGATTGTATATATGCAATATATTTCAAAAGAAACATGTTAGTAGACTGCCACCTTGTTGTGCATCTTTAAGAATACCCCTTTAACGTAACTAATCGAATGTACAGGCTATTGCCGATAGCTGTGAGAGTGGTGATGGGAGCTTGAGAAAGAAAATTAATTTCCTGACGGATTGATAATATGTAATTCAGTGCCGAGTAGGTTATTGTATATATTACCTTAAAGTACAAATTGAAATTTAATATATAGTTGTTTCTTTATTTATTATTTATTCTTCTTCATTATCTCTAGCGCAGCCAGTGTAAGGTAGTCTGGAATTTCCGCAGATGTGTTTATTCCCCCTCTCCCCCCCCCCCTCCATGATATCGATATGTACTATCTAATAAATGGTTCAAGGCCAAGTGTCTGGGTTTGCCTCGGCATATTTCCCTCCCTGGCTACGTCCCAGATTGTTATTATTATTATACCCCACTTCCGTCCTTGTAATCATGGTTTATTTTGTTTAAAATGTATTCACCTATACACCTATACTTTTCAGTTACAATCATAGGAATATCTTACACTACTTATTACATACAGACATTAAATTTGTATATCCTACAGTTTTGGTCATGATAATGTCCTCGGCTTCCCCTCGGACGCACCACGACCAAAACTGTAGGATATTAAAGTAAAAGTAAAATTTGTTTTATTTAACGACGCCTCTAGAGCACATTGATTTATATTTTATCATCGGTTATCGGACGTCAATCATATGGTCATTCAGACATATGTATTTAGAGGAAACCCGCT
>JAULBS010028759.1:0-10397 GCA_032355785.1 Symmetromphalus regularis
ATATATACATAGAAACAGTCAAACACAGTTCTGTCAATATCATAGGGACCACTCAATACTATCCAGTTAACCAAATATCAACTCAGAAGTTCAGTCAACCAATTGTAGAGAAATTTCCAAACAAAATATGTTGAATTTTAAAACAAAATACATGTATGTGTATAAATGTATATACATATTTACATGCTTCTTTGTTAATTATCAAACAATTATCAGTTCCAGAAAAATTAATTCAACTTAATTGATCCGATGCCATTGTATGAGTGCACAACTTATCAAAGCCTTAAGTTACATGACTAGTTGTATTATGTTACATCCTGTTAAGATTAAAGTGTGTTTGTTTTCGTTTAAGATCGATGAGGCCATTTAATACCATGTTCACTGTTTCAAAAAACTTCACTCGTTGATCCCACATGAAAACAATAATAATAAATCATATCTGTTTCCTGCCAAATGTGGGCAACTCTTCTGATGGTTCGGCACACAATACAGCTACAATACTGGTTATTATTTATATATAATTTATAGGTCGCGTAAATCATACATCCCATTTTAAAAGTTTTATCAACTTAACAAATAATATTAATATCGATTACGACTCCAAAATATATCGACACAAACGTAATATCGACTCATGTATATCGAATCAAAAGAATTAAAAACATGATAATAAATACACATTTCTCACTTAAAATACTATGTTAGTGTAATAAAATAATGAATTTAACAAAATACTACTTCCAGGCAGAACCCTGTCATGGATAGCAGTGAAAATATGTTCTGCAAGATTTTATATAACGTTATGGTCTACCTGGAAAAGTAACGAACATATTGAAGTTTTTGCAAAATCTATTAGATCCAGAGTTCACATATATCGTTTAATCTGTAGATATTAGGTGTCAAGGATAGAGTATTTCTGACATGTGGTCTACAGAACAAACTCTGCCACAACACAGTCTATATTGCCAGAAATAAAATAGCTCCTCTAAATGTATGATTTATTTTCTGTATCATTTTGCATGGATTCAAAAGTATTCTCAGGGGCTAAAAATAATTGTGTGTTAGAGCAACCTGACCGTACTTATTTACGGCAGTCAATACTCAATTCCTATAGAAACTTTTCATAAACAACATACTTGTAAATAATATCCAACTCTATTTAAATACCCACTTCCCATTATTTTGTATACAGATCTCCAACCTCATTTAAATACACCTGCCCTATCATTTTGTACATAAATCTCCAATCTTATTTAAATAGCTCCTAATCGTTTAGCATACAGATCTCCAACCTCATTGAAATACAACCTACCTATCATTTTTGTATACAAACCTCCATCCTCATTTAAATATCCCTACCTATCATTTTGTACAAAAATCTTTAATTTTACTTAAATACCTAGAAATGCACACAGAAACTAATGAAAATAAAAATAATTGGTTACCAAACAATGTATATCAGGTTTTCTGCAGAATGGGGGAAGGGGAAGGGGTACTGCCCCACAAGATTTTAAGATTTTAGAGGCAAGGAAAGGAATTCTAGACGTATGTTAGCTATGATTACTGTTGTATACTAACAGTCTAACTGATTATTGATGCTGGCTTTGTTGTCTCTGGCTCCTTGAAGAACATTTAAAACAAATTATCCCAATTTCAAGGTACAGAGCCATACCCTAAGAAAATTTAAGGGTATGGAATTTTATCAATTTTACCCTCTGGCGGAAACACAGAGCATATATTATATATATTAATATTATACTTTGTGTCAAACCATGTTTTTAACAATAACTTATCTTCTGGGGACAATACAGCTAAAAGAAAAATGGTTTTGGAAATAAAATGAAAGGCCAAAGGTTCACAAAAATTTGGAAAAAAATAATTTGAATATTGAAATGTTTAGAAGGAAAAAAACTTTTCAATTGCCATTTTGGTCACTATATAATAAAAGAAAAAATATGAAGGGTTGATGCAATGAAATTCATATGGGGGGGGGGAGGGCTACTTCCATTTCAGAACATCAGAATTTGCCAATGAATAATTCAACAATGAATAAGAAACATATTTAATGCCGCTGTTATGAAATACTTTCAGGGTTTCCACCAGGATTGAACAGAGGGCAGGGGGGGGGGGGGCAAATGCAAGACTGCCAAGTGGTGGGTCTGGAGGCCCTTCCCCAGAAAAATATTTATGCTAGTAATAGAATGTTGCAGACGCATTTTCTAAGAATCTCAGTGCGATAATTTACCAACAGAAATCTTCATTTTCTTCTCCAAAATATTGAAAGTTGATATGAACTTCAACCACATGACTACCTCAAATAATTAACAGTAGATTTATTTAAAAAATGTATTGAGATTTAAGGAGTAGATTGATCAGATGAGAAGATGAAACCTACATCTCAATCATTCACATGCAGCTGAATAGGGTGTTTACATAGTGATTGCACATGTTTGATTGGCCATGCTTTCAGCCACTTTTTCTTGAGCTTGGTAAGCATGCGATTCGTACAAACATGGTGGCCAAGAGATCTTCGAGATAACATATTTGGATTGATGAAAACTTGTTTCACACTCATTACCTGTGTTCATTTGAAGCTGATATGATTATTACTATTTTAAAGAGAGAACTAAACGGTTCACTCTTTAAAACTCCATTTTCAAAAACATTGCTCGGCAGACAGAAGGGCGAATCTAGTACTGGAAAGATGTGGACTGAGTGACAAAAAGCCGACATGAAATATTCATATCGTTGAAAGTAATATTAGGAAAAAACATTCTAATATCTGAAAATTTACATCTTGATAAGTAGGTCTTTCCAGTGTGGTCATTAAGTAACAAAAGGGGTACCCCTAAACAAACTGATAAATTCTTTAAAATTCATTCCAAAAGCATTTGGGGAAATTAATGAAAAATACTGACAAAAGGTTTTAGGGTAGCGCTAAACTGGAATTCAAGAAAATTCTGGAAAAGTTTTGAAAACATTCAACACTGCATAAACATTTTTTGCAATTAATTATTTTTGCAAGTAAGTTCTAGAGAAATCTAAAAAATTCTGGTTAAATCTTGAAAACATTTAAACATTTTGTGTGATTCATTATTTTTTCAAGTAATCTAAATAACCTACCTCTCTTGATGGAACACAAATGGGCGTCCCTTCTTTGAGAAAACCCGCCTCCACAGCAACTCCCATAACAATAGGGTCTCTTGAATTAAAAATAAACTGAGGCATAACACGTAATTTGCATGGAAACACAGCAATAAATTTGAATTCCTCTTGTTTTTTCTTTTTCTGTTCTTCACGGTAAGCCATGAATTGATCGAACAAGTGGTAGATAATGTCTGCTGTGAATATCTTAACACCAAGACTGTCACACAATTCTTGAGCATCACGCTCTATTTTTACATCAAACGCCAAAATCACAGCATATCTGAAAAATAGAGACAGTTAATAAAATGACACACTTGTTGTCAGTTCAGCACTTTTAACTGAAATTAGGAAGCTTGGAAATAAGTGAACAGTCTCATTCTGGAAGATTTGACAATCAGAAAGTTAACTGTTGGTCATTTTATCTAATAGTTGTATTTTGACTTTCAGTGAAAATCAAGTTATATTTAAAACTGACTCAGTGTGTTGCATAAACTGGGTTAAAGTAAATAAAACACATACATTATAAAAGTAAAACCCATGTTATATATATTTTTTTCACTGTGACTGGAACATTTTAAATTGTGCAGTTGATTAGGATGGTGCGGAAAAGTGTGGTGGGTGGAGTGGCACACATACGCACTTATATATTTGCATAGGAAAATTAATAAATATATATGAAATATATTAAAAGTAGGGGGGGGGAGTGGCACATGTCCCTTGTCCCTCTGCTTCCTACATCAGTAATGTATAACAAAAACTATTTCTTCAATGTCTGGCACAAACTGATTAATCTCAGACATTTTGGCAGATAGAGTAAAAATATATTTCCAGGCTTGGACATAGTGCAGACTTTAAATAACTGATACAAAAGCTTATTTAAACACCTACACAGCTGTCAGAACTTAAATACACATGATTTACAAAAGAAACCCATAGCTGCAACTTAGGCTACCCATTTTTAATTAGCAGCAAGGAGTCTTTTATAAATAAGTAGATAGTAACTGGATTTGGTAAATACTGATTTACAGATGGCAACTAGATTTGATAAATACTGAACTAGTTAGTAATTGGATTTGGTAAATACTGATTTACATATGGCAACTAGATTTGGTAAATACTGAAATTGATAGTAACTGGATTTGCAGGGGACAATATTTTGAAATCTGGGGTAACCAGAAGTCGGTTCATGTGGTTTTTACCTAGGTAACCCAAATTTCGGTTACATTAATTATATTTGCATAACCCGTGGATTACCAGATCGGTTACCTCAAACTAACGTTAAAATTATGTTTTAAATACATGATTTTTAGCTCAAATAAATTTAAAAGAAAATACAAAAGAAAACAATTTATAAAAACTTTTTTTTTTAATGTTTGCTAAAGTAAACTGGGTTTTTTTTTTATGAACTCTTCAAGATTCCTTTTTTCTTTTCACGCTGTTAATACCACTTTCACTTTATCTACAGTGATGTTCCAAATGTTTCTTGTTTTTGTTTTTTTTGTTTTTTTTATTAATATTTTATTGCCCCCAGATCAATAGCAAATGCCTAGGTTGGGGAGCCTTGGATCATTGCTGTACAGAGTATTATGACATGGTGTGTACAATAAAATACAATTTTTTTAGAGATAAACTATTTAAATAATTAAATAATTAAAACAGATTAATAGTACAGAGAAAGTGCAAATGTTTTTTTTTTTTTTAAAGATCATTATGCGATATTAGTATTTTAAAACTTGTAGTCCAGTCATAATACCAGAGCCTGTGTGTTTTTTAGAGGGGACCTTTTTTATGATTCGTATTCATTACGGACGTCCCTGTGATGAAAATTAGCTTGGGAGTCTTTTTTTTACACATGTCGTTTGGTGACCATCTTTAAAAATGGCCACCATTTTACAGTATTTTGAATAATTGTCAAAATCTCAATAACCAGAGGAGCAATTTTTATTTTTTAAACTGCATTGCATAGGTACTGAAATAATCTATAAATAATTTCATTAAGCCATTTCAAAATCTCTGATAGTTTTTTAAGTATAACAGATCTGTGTATGTATATTGATATTTACACTCTTGAAGCCCAGAATCCAGGATTTATTAAAGAGAAAGCTGTTTTTATGACCTGAATTCATTACCGACATGCCTGTGATGAAAACTGGCATGGAAGTAGTTTCCCATTTGGCCGCCATTTTTAAAAATGGCCGCCATTTTGCATTATTTTAAATAATTGTCGCAATCTCGATAACCAGAGGAGCTATTTTAATATTTTAAACTGCTTTGCATAGCTTTTGAAATAATCTATAAGTTATTTCATTATGGCATTTCAAAATCTCTGATTTTTTTTTTTAATGTAACTGATTTAAAAAGAAATTTAATGGTGTTGTGTATGTATATTAACATCTACACTCTTAAACCCTAGAAACCCAAATTTATTTAAGGAAAAGCTGTTTTTGACAGGTGTAAAAAAAAAGACTCCCAGGCTAATTTTCATCACAGGGACATCCGTAATAAATTTCAATCATAAAAATAAAGGTCCCCTCGAAAAACGCATTGGGGTGGGTATCATGACTGGACTATTGTAATATCTGTTTACATTAAAACTGTTTTCAATATTTGTATAATTATAGGCAATCCAATATTACGTCAACATATATATTCCTAAAGATGAAATAGCAGTAGATAATTTAGCCGTCCCGAGTGGTCAGTGTACATTTCATTAAAACATTTGGCTTCCCTCTATACTGAGAATTTAAGTTTAGATTGGACACAAGTTAAATCTGTTAAAATATAACATTGTCTACTGTATCTAAAAATCAGTCTAAAATAGTTGTCGGAATACTTGTAAGTCTGAGTGAATAAACTTCCCTTAATCGTAAAGTTTGCAAGTTTTAATTTCTAAACCTCTACAGGTCATGATGTAACCGATTTGCGGTACGTGTAAATTTAATTTTGTGTAACCGACACGCAAACAGAATGGCGGTTTGCATGAAATATTGTACCCTGGATTTGATAAATACTAATTTACAGATGGCAACTGGATTTGGTAAATACTGAAATAGATAGTAACTGGATTTGGTAAATACTGAAGTAGACAGCAACTGGATTTGGTTCATACTGAACTAGATAGTAACTGGATTGGTTAAATACTGAAATAGATAGTAACTGGATTAGGTAAATACTGATGTAGATAGTAACTGGATTTGGTTCATACTGACCTAGATAGTAACTGAATTGGGTAAATACTGAAATAGATAGTAACTGGATTAGGTAAATACTGATGTAGATAGTAACTGGATATGGTAAATACTGAAACAGATATACTAAAGTAGATAGTAACTGGATTTGGTAAATGCTGAAGTAGATATACTGAATTAGATAGTAACTGGATTTGGTAAATACTGAAGTAGATAGTAACTAGATTTGGTAAATACTGAAATAGATAGTGAATAGATTTGATAAATAATGAAGTAAATAGTAACTGGGTTTGGTAAATACTGAACTAGTTAGTAACTGGATTTGGTAAATACTGATTTACAGATGGCAACTGGATTTGGTAAATACTGAAATATAGTAACTGGATTTGGTAAATACTGAACTAGATAGCAACTGGATTTGGTAAATACTGAACTAGATAGCAACTGGATTTGGTAAATACTGAACTAGATAGTAACTGGATTTGGTAAATACTGAGGGAGATAGTAACTGGATTTGGTAAATACAAAAGTAGATAGTAACTGGATTTGGTAAATACTGATATACAGATGATAACGGGATCTGGTAAATTCTGAAGTACACATACACTAACTGGTAAACCTTGAATTAAAGATGGCATGTGCACCTGATAAACTTTGAGCAAAAATGGATATTTTCGATAATCATGTACTGACACCATAAAAAAACAGTATTTATTGGATTTAAGAAAAATAGCTGCAGGCAAACATGGTTAATTAAGTGATGCTGCTCAAGACGTTGTCTACTAAGGAAGCAGGATGGGCAAACTTGCACCTGGGGTGATTTCTCTCAGTCTGGCTAGTGCTAATTGACTGGTGAAATATTCATAACTGTCTGACCACTCGCTGATAAAAACATTACTGATACCACTGTTCTCACATGACACCATGGTTCAGCATCGTCACACTATCATGCTGGTCAGAGCATACAGAGGACAATAATTTGAAAATATTTTACAGTTCTATTTTTAAAATGAAATAAAAATCACCTTTTCAGCTTAAAAGTCCAACAGTTTCAAAAACCATTTATATGTTCACTCCACAGATGTGCACAGTTTTAAACTGCATAACTAGGTATTCCCTGGATGATGTTCAAGATGCATGATTAATTCCATTCCAGACAGTTGTCCATAACTTACTTATCAATAGTTTTGTTACATGCTAACCTGTTTCTTGTAGTGCGTAAAAGATACTTGTTGCTACTACTAATAAAAAAAATTGTCAACATCATGGCATAATAAAAAAAAAAAATCTTATATTTAGTAGTTGCAAATATATATACCAGGTTACCTAACAGAAACTCATTAACGGTAATTTGCTAGTGTGTCATTAAACAAACATATTTTAAAAAAACAAAAAAGATAAATATATCAGGCACAAAATTTAGAAACAATTATGTATAGATCAATACTTCTAGAATAAATATTTTTTGATATATCATTATTCTGTGTATAACAGACAGAAATACACTAACAGAAAACATAGTCTCTACACACTGCCAATGATGAAATAACTAATGCATTATATCCTAATGGTTTCTGAAGATTAAACCGACAGACAAGTTAAAAGCTGGCAGCACACTGTTGAATTATCAATGAAGGAATTTACTAACAGAAGATTAGTAATGGCATCATTCTGGATTAAAGCAGCAGGAATGGTGTGCAATATTGATGAATCTCTGACCAGGTAATTAAAGCCGCAGGAATGCTGTGCAATATTGATGAATATCTGACCAGGTAATTAGCAAAGGGTGTGCTTGGCTCAGTGTAGGCATCATTTCCATTCACAGGTGTAGGAGCGTTTCTATGTCTCAGAGAGCATTAATAATTCAATGTTACCACAATCCTCCCTGGGATAGGCCAAACAGATGTGCATGACAAACTGTGCATATAATATTTATATGCATTTTAATTGCATGTTGGGAATGTCAAGGCCAGGATCTGATAACAGTATGGGATGGAATGAAAAAAACAACAATCATTATTTGTATGACATTCCCTTCCAGCACAAAAATAAAATTGGCTACTGTCGGGGGGTGGAATACAGATTTGAAACAAACAAATGAGATACTCACTGACTATCATGTTCTAACATAACGGAAGCTTTCATGATGTCTTTTTTGTGTACAGGACCTATGTTGATTCCTGCATACTGCAAACATATTGATAGTTATAAGCACAAACAAGGCAAAACAACCCAGAAATTTTCATAGTATCAATAACATTCTACTTAACATATTGAATGCTTTGAAAATGTAATACTATTCTTGAAAAAGGTTTAAACTAAAGCAAGAGATATGAATGAGAAATGAAAAAACAAACTGAATGATAAACATTTAAACAGCAAACTTTGATGCTCAAGTAAAATGCTAAATGAAGAGCCAACATACTGAACATTTAACGAGGACTGGCTACAATTATACATAAAATGAATAGATATAAGATTAAATGGGTTAGAAGAAGACATGTCCTGGCTTTAAAAGTGAATTCAAGGTAGAAAATTTGATATTAAAGCACTTGAAGACCAATGAAGAGATTTAATTTCTGCATTTCATATGTATCACACTGCAAAATAATTATATATAAAATAATTAGAGAATACCAACAATTAAATATAAGTTGAAAAGTTGCATAAAGAATACTTTGGAAACTAAAAACATTAATTCTGATCTAAAGTGCTCAACTTACAGGTATTTTGGAAGTTCGTAAAAACTCTAGTAAGGCCTCGAGTGATCCAAGAGTGGATGCCTGAACGAAGACTCCTCGCTCGGTAACGTTGATGGATTCAAGAACATCTGCAAACGCATCAGTCAGCTCACTCTGAAAGTTCAATAATATACCAGTATGACAGTGTAATAATAAGCAACAAAGAGCTTGACGATGCGACCAGGTAGTTGCAAATGTGAGAAAAATGTTACATTTGTGCATAGAAAAAATTCTTTAAATGCTACGTGTGACTTCAACTTTTACCATTATACTTCAATTATTGATTAATTGATTGAATCAGTTTCTTTTATAAACCCAAACACCAATATTTCAATGATAGTTAACATGGAATGGGAATTTCTGTAATTTAAAAACCAGCAAAATATCTTTATTTTGCTTTAGGCATTCAAATTTGGTCTGACTAGAATTATTATTCTGGTTGAGTTAATTTTTTACTTACATTTGCATATTTAAGTTAAGGTTGTGTTTTAATTAACTTGTTTGTTGTTCATGTGAACTCAAACTTACATGACCACCAACCCAGTTAAAATTAGCGTTCTTGTGAAATTCCATATTCGAGACATTCTGAAATCATTTCAATGCTTTTCCAAGTACATCTCTTCAGATTTATGTATGAGAATGTCTCCTACAATGTCTGAGGAATATCAACTGTCCTTAAACTACTGGATACTTGGTTGCAATCCCTAAATATATGAATACGGAGCCAAGAGACCAATTACTAACCTATTACTTTATTACACTATCCTCATTACACTAAAACTACCAGACAACAGCTGCAAACATCTCGAATATAAGAATTGATCAATGAATTGGCTACCAGAGCTTGTTTTAATCTTTAAATATAACAGTATGGAAATACAAAAATTCAGAGCTGTATGTAAATAATGAGAAATGAAAGAATCTAGGGCTATATAATAGAACTAAAACATTCTGGCCCCATGCTTATAAAACATTAAAAGTCTGGACTTTGGCTTCATGAAAGTCTAAATACTAAAATCATGACAATTACATATATTATTTCAGATAGATCCTTTTTAGTAGATCCCAATGGGCTATTTCTTGTTCCAGCCACTGTTCCATAAAATGGTGCAAAGATGATCATAGTATGTGCTGTCCTGTCTTTGGGAAAGCATATATAAAAGATCACATGCTGCTAACTGGAATTGGTAGCGTACATGCATGTGACAGCAGCAAATTTCCTCTGAAGACTATGAGTTACAAACAATTAAAGGACAAGTGAAATATAGCCAGTTTTGTGGTCATTATATTCAATATAGTATTATAAATTAATAAGTTTAAC
>JAULBS010028769.1:0-10396 GCA_032355785.1 Symmetromphalus regularis
TACTTACATAACCACCGCATCTCGCTTATTATCAGTATTTTAAAAATAATAATGAATTATGCTCATGGACAAATAAATTGAAAAAAATTGTTTTTTTTCTGTTGAAGGTGTGATGTATATATTTCGATTCATGTGACGGGTATTCCCCATTAGCTATTATTTGAAAACTTCTGAATATTTTTGTAGCTGCAAAAACATTTCATACCAATTTATTTTGCTCCACGAGGTGTTCCAAACTTGAAATTTGAAATTTTTTAATGTGAAAAAAAATTGATCGACTACATGAAATTTCCTATACCATGGTTCAGTTAAAATGCCTTGCATGATATGAAAATGAGATCTAGTATAACAAATGCATGTAAGTTTCATTTGTAATCAATATTTAGACCACAAAGTGGGACTATGCCTTTAATTTTTATATTTAAGTTGTAAAATTAGCAGTGTCTTTCAAATTTATTACAACTCTTTCTCTGATTTGGGAATCGTGGTGTGGGCCAAAGGAACATTTATATAATAGTTTGGTTTTTTGATGCAGTTTAAAGATACTTTATAAGTAAAGTTTATAAAGGAGTTTTAATTGAAAAGTGTATTTCTCAAAGGTTACCTGTAGCTAATAAATGAAAATTTAGAATTAAGAATTTGCAAGTATGTATGCATTTATTGGATGTTATTGTCACATTCAAGCTTGAGAAACAAATATAAGTGAAGTTCTGACTACATGACATATTACAATTTAAAATGTGATAAGAGTAAACTGGAATTTTTGCAAAGTCAGTACATAAGTACCCGACACATGAATTTAATCCTAGGATTTACCACATTGAAAAACTGCAACATAGTTTATTCTTTTGAGTATTGTATAACGTTTTGTGAAACAAAAATAATTAATTGGTCATCAAAGTTTTGTTGGTTGCAGGTATGGAAATAATTATTGTTCTGCTAGACAAAATGTCCTAAATCAATCAGTATGTGTCAGACATTAAAGAAAATGGTAATGTTACACATTTTAACATGCATAATTTAAAAACATAAATGCAACTTAAATATAATAGGTGCTTTTTAATATTTAATTTAGCATGGTATTTATGATATACACAAGTTCCATCAAATTGGTTTTACCTATAGAAATGTAAAAGTCAAAACATTAGTGTTAGACAAAACTAACTTTTGTGACTGTCAGATCATCAAAAATGACAAAATTTGTATCAGTGTTTATGACTGGTTGTTTATATCCAGTCTTGTAGTAGCTGACTAATGAAATTTGTTTTTAGAAAAAATTGCAAAAAGAAAGAAAGGATTGGTTGTTTAATGACACCACAGCACATTGTTTATTCAGCAGCTTTTAGGCATCAGACATATAGTGTTTTGTAACTCTGGTCTCAGATGAAACCTGTTACCACCACATAGGCTACTCTTTCTAATTAACAGGAAGGGATCTTTTATATGTGCTTTCCCACAAGCAGTATAGAACATACACATACCATACCTGATGAATCTTGCAAAGCACTCACTCTGGATTGGAGCTGATATCGAGATTAAAAATCCCATGCCTTAACTGAGATTTGATCCAAATAACTATCAGCCTTGAGTCTGATAGCTTAACCAATGTGGCACTTAGGCTGGTTGACAAAATTTGCAATGCATCCTTTAAGAGGTAATTTGTCCCCAGCTTTATAGATGGGACATGTGTTACATAATATTTCATTGTGCATTTCATCTGTTAAAACATCCATGACAAATGCTAACAATATGTTTTCCATATGGCTTGTTGTAAAAAGAAAATGTTTAGGTTGATGAGCTACATATAAAAAAGTAAAGCTTTGTTAACAAACAGTATTCCATTGTGAAGTTTGGCTTATGACATTGACAATATGTACAAAGTATGCTATTAATAAACATATATATGCTTGAAATCAAAATGTGTACCTGGTGAATTTTGACAATAGCTAAAACAACAATGACATAATTTGAAAAAAAATTGGTTGTAATACAAAAAAAATCTTGTTGAAAGCTAATAAATTGTGGTTTCTGCATGAGATAATAATGATATAATGTATTTCTTTTGACCTTTAGTACTGGTTTATATGAATGGGAATATAAGAAAATAATACTCATTGAATTATTACAAACTAATGGATTGTTAGCATATCACCTGTTATACCAGATAATAAATTACATCAGTGCTGACAAGTGCATATTGACATATTATTAGCATGTGTGTTTTATACTGACAACGTATCTGCATAAATAACTATCTTGTGAGACCAGTCTTGGGACTGTCCCTGTGGTCCTGTCCGCTGTATGTCTGTAAGTCATGTGTTTTGCTAACAATGGCAGCTGCTTGAAGGCATGTGTGTGCATGTTTCTTCTAGGGCTACCAGCCAACATGACTAGCTAATCCTCAAGATATGTGCAATACAGAGAGACTATTTAAAACTGAAACAGCAATAACAAAGCTACAAATCTCTGAAGACAAGACTTTTAATATGCTTCTACAATAACCAGTTTGATATGAGGGAATTCACATAGACCGAAAGTCATGCTAAAAGCGATTATTTAGTTTTAAAGGTATATGATGAAATAACAAACTATTGAAACCTGAACTGTCAATTTTAGACTACAAATCTTCTGTGACAGGACTTTTTACATGCTTCAATGTTATCAGATTTGATATGAAGTAACCCTTGTATACTGAAACCCTCCTAAAAGTGATTGGTTTGTTTGTAACTGTATGATTTAGATGGTTTCAGTGTGTGTAGATGTGAATGTGTGATTGATAAATATCAGTGATACGCTAGTACCTGGTACTATTTAGGCTCTTGTGTTTTCTCACTGTGTGTACAATGAAGGTCTATGCAGATATTGGTAGGCTACTGTATTGACTAATCTAGCTGGATAACTGCCCATGGCCATGCTACACTGAAAACAACCAGCAAACAAAAACCAGGCTGTATTCAGCAGGGGTACAAATGCACCTTATATCAAATTGTTTTGAATCACTTTAATAAGTACTCTATATTAAATAATAATAATAATAATGTCTGTTGATGCCTTGGTGGTTAATGTTTTCCAGAAGTGTACCCTGATACACTGTTACTCAAAAACTCCAGTCAAAGTGCACTCAATCCAGTCAAAGTGCAATCGAAGAATCCAGTAAATATGCATTCAAAGAATCTGGTAAATATGCACTCAAAGAATGTGGTAAATGTGCATTCAAAGAATCTGGTAAATATGCACTCAAAAAATCGGGTAAATGTGCACTCTGTCTCAATAAAATTGGTAAATGTGCACACAAAGAATCTGATAAATGAGCACTCTGTTTCAAAAAATCTGGTAAGTGTGCACTCAAAGAATGCTGTCTTGTCTGTGGGAAAGCACATATAAAATATATTTTGCTGCTAGTTAGAAAGAGTAACCTATATAGTGTAAATGGGTTTGCTCTGAAGACCATGAGTCATCACAAACACTGCCACCCAATAACCACTGAATAAAGAGTGCTGGACTGTCATTAAACAATCCTTTCCTTTCGTTTAGAAATGTTGACAATAATTGTTGATGACCTCTTGGTTCTTGTAATTTCATTTTCAGATGTATGGTATGTGTGATAAATGGCCTTCACAAGAAATCTGCTTCTATCACATTTACCTGTATTTCAGTTATCAAGGTTTTCAATTTCTTGCAAACAGAACACATAACACAGCATTTTTTGCAGTTTCTTACAAACAACAAATCACAGCTTTTTTATTACAATTTCTAACAGAACACATACCACAGCTTTTTTTACAGTTTCTTACAAACAACACATACCACAGCTTTTTTTTTTACAGTTTCTTACAAACAACACATACCACAACTTTTTTTTACAGTTTCTTACAAACAACACATATCGCAGCTTTTTTTACAATTTCTAACAACACAGCTTTTTTTTGCAGTTTCTTACAAACAACACAGCTTTTTTTTACAATTTCATACAGAACATATACCACAGCATTTTTTTTTACAGTTTCATGCAAACAACACATATCACAGCTTTTTTTTTTTACAGTTTCTTACAAACAGAATATATACCACAGCTTTCTTTTTACAGTTTCTTATAAACAGAACACAGCTTTTAAAAATAATTTTTTACAAACAGAACACATAATATAGGGGTTTTTTTTACAGTTTCTTACAAACAGAACACATACCATAGCTTTTTTAATAGTTTCTTACAAACAGAACACATACCACAGCTTTTTAATAGTTTCTTACAAACAACACATACTACAGCTTTTTAATAGTTTCTTACAAACAGAACACATACCACAGCTTTTTGATAGTTTCTTACAAACAGAACATACCACAGCTTTTTTAATAGTTTCTTACAAACAGAACACATACCAGTTTTTTTTACAAACAACACATACCAGGGTTTTTTTAACTGTTTTTTACAAACAGAACACATACCAGTTTTTTTTTACAAACAGAACACATACCACAGCTTTTGTCTTTAAATTTCTTACAAACAGAACAAATACCACAGCTTTTGTTTTTACAATTTCTTACAAACAGAACACATACAACAGCTTTTGTTTTTACAATTTCTTACAAACAGAACACATATAACAGCTTTTGATATATTCTTTTACTTGTCAGACTTCTGCAACACTGAAGATCAAGAGTGGAATTTTACCTTGTTTTATGGTTGTCATTTTAAATGGGTTTTTAGTATAACAATAAATACTGATGTAATTAGTGGGAAAACACATAAAAGATCAGAGAAAGAGTAGCCTATGTGTTAGTATCTTTCCTCTAAAAGACCACAAGTAAACAAACACCATGTCTTGACACCTAATGGGTTGTGAGTAAACAATGTGCTGGGGTGTTGTTAAACAAACAACCATTGTTTTCAGGGTGACGTGTCATAAAATATTTTAAAACTTATTTTCTATTTGCTTGTAATTTTTTTTTGCATCTTTTCTTGCATGTTGGTTTCATATTTGATGTATCATGTTGCTTTTGAATGTGTTGTCTTCACATCATCATGTCACTGACACCACAGTGGGTCATGGTCAAGGTGGAAATCATTGTTTTAAGTTGTTTTGTTGATTACTGCACAAAGTTGTATGGTGAAACTTGTTTCTTGTATTCTGGTTAAACATTTCATATCAGGCATGTTCATGTTTAACTTGTACATTTTAGCATGGATTGGTTGGTTAGTTGGATTTAAATTTGCTTTTGTGCTTATATCCAATTAAGTTTCAAACACGCTGTACTGGGCATGAAATTTGTATGAGAGAGCCCATTTAACGCCACATATGCTACTGTTTTTGATACAGACATGGAATCTTTTAAATATTTTGTCCCTGACTTTATTATTTTTATTAGGTCTTTAGGGGTTAAATCTTATAATGAGATCATTAAAAAGCATTTTCATTTGATGTTGTGTCCATGATGTTCATTCCTTATTCCATGGTTATCCAAGATAGTAATTGCCATAACCCTCAACCATTTTCAACCCATGAGCCTTAAGGGTTGATAATTACTATTGTTAACTGATCCCACTTCAAATACTTAAATAAATAATTTTATTTTATTTTTTTATTGCAGTTATTAAAATGAACTGTGTCCACTACCAGTGATTCCCTGCCGCATATAGTTTGTGATATTTTCCTTTCTTTCAGCTGTTTGTACTAATACATGGGTGTTGACTATTTGTGTCAGTTGATGTTGGTCAGCTAGTGTTTGCATTCAGACTGGCATGTGGTCACAGAATGTCATAGAACTTGTTTTACTGGACTGTACTGTAAGTGTACCATGTCTAAAAACAGCCAGCTCATGGCTTGTTAGACATCTCAGATTACAACATAATAGGTGATGGGAGCGAGATGGATGAACAGTTTGCTGGGGTGTTGTTAAACGAACAATCTTTTCCTTTCAGAATACCAGTGGTGGAACAAGGATTTAAAATAGAGGGGAGGGTCATTTAATGGTATTGATGGTCAAAAAATTAAATATTGGCTAAATTATTGGTGTGTATAAAGTGTGTATGATCATGTCATGGCTGCCCATATCAGTTCCACTGGGGCTGTGGTTGGCCATATCCAGTCATTGGTAAGATCTAGCTCAAATGTTAAAATACACCATTAATTTTCAGGAATGGAGTGATGATTCAATAACTCTCCATTACTAAGAGATAATGGACACTTATTTACGTTATAAATGCAAGTTCATTTTTAATGTTTGAAGCCAGGACCCTGGACTTGCACGAATACAGAGTGACCTGTGCCTTATCCGCTTTGGCCACAGTTCTCTTCTAGGAGATAATCCAAATTTTGAGCTTATAAATAGATAGGCTTGCTTTTCTACGGAAATAACCGAAGATCGTCGATTATGACATCTGAATGTTGCGTGTTCTAACGAAATGAAGTGAAGTAGTCTTAATAACTGATGTGTCTTGATATTACAGGCTGAAAAAGCACTATTTTGGAGGAATTTAACATGGAAGATTCAAAATATCAATTTATTGTCGGTAAATATGGATTAAGAAAATTTCAACATTACTTTGTCTTTTTGTTCAAAATTAAGAAAATCTAATCCCCTCCCTAAACCTAACTTCCAAGTGTATGCCAAAAACGAACTTTAAAAAAAATAGTTGGGAAATGGGGGAATGGGTCAAATTTTGCCATTCTGCGTTAAAATAGACACATCGTCTTCACAACCTGTCTCGTTGACAGCCAAACTCAAACTAAGGTCCCACCAAAATTATGTGTTTATTCCACATGACTAAAATAATGGAGACTTGAACGCACATGCGAGGCATACTGCACACACATAGTCCGTGCACTCACCAGGTTGAAAAATGAGACTCAACGGGGTGGCATTATATAACAAACAGTTATTTTCTGTTAAATTAGTATTTTGACTAAGAGACATAACAAAAACTCGTTACTTTATTACCCCCAGAACCACTAACGTTACATATTTGATTCATAATATTTTATAATGGTGTATTTTAGGTAGGGGAATGATCCTTGTAACTCTCCATTCCTGAAAAAATAATGGGACTCTGCCCTGGAGGGCCTCATCTTCATTATTTTTCAGGAATGGAGAGTTACTCAGACATTCCCCTTAATGTAGTGTGTTTACTAGAGGTGCTTTGGACATAGCATTGAACCCTGTTGATGGATTCATTCTCTGACTGGATTCATTTCATCCACACCAGTGCCCAACAACTTGTATTTCAAAGCCATGGTACAAAGGTATGTGCTGTCCTCAAAGTGTATATAAAGTGTTACAGCATCAGGTTGTATAAACCATACATGTCGTAAATGCAGTATCATGTTTGATATCTAATAGCTACTGTTGCTGATGTTGCTGAATATTCCTTTACTTTTCGAATCTCTGGTGTCGGCTAGCTATATTGTATTTGCTCTTTTCTTGGCAACCACATTGAGTGTGTTAAGTATGTACTTCTAGGTCTTGTCCTTTCTGGAATGTCGAATTAACTATTGCAGCAACATTAATACTGAATATGCTGCTGTTATGTTGCGTACGACAGTTATGTTGCCATGGTGTTTGTAGGGTAGTTGCATTGTGGTGTGTAGGCAGTTGTAATGTGCTGGGCAGTTGTTTTGTAATGTGTAGGACAGTTGTTTTGTAATGTGTTGGACAAATGTAATGTGTTGTAAAAATGTAATGCGTTATGCAGTTGTAATATGACTGGCAGTTGTTTTGTAATGTGTTGTACAGTTGTAGTGTGAAGGGCAGTTGGTTTGTAATGTGTAGGGCAGTTGTAATGTGTAGGGCAGTTGTTTTGTAATGTGTAGGTCATTTGTAATGTGATGGCAGTTGTTTTGTATTGTCTAGTGCAGTTGTAATATGTAGGGCAGTTTTGTAATGTGTAGGGCAGTTTTGTAATATGTAGGGCAGTTGTAATGTGTAGGGCAGTTATATTGTAGCATGTAGGACAGTTATATTGTAGCATGTAGGAGAGTTATATTGTAATGTGTAGGACAGTTATATTGTAATGTGTAGGACAGTTATATTGTTGCATGCAGGACAGTTATATTGTAGCATGTAGGACAGTTATATTGTAGTGTGTAGGACAGTTGTATTGTAGTGTGTAGAACAGTTATATTGTAGTGTGTAGAACAGTTATATTGAGACTGGTACTCATTAATCACTGTAAAAACGAGTAATTACTGATATTTATTTTGGCCCAATGCCCTCTTGTAAAACTTAATATTCATGCCTTGTCCAGTGTGGTGAACGTACAAGACAGTTTGTGGGTGTATATAAAGAAAGCCTGGATTGATGAAGTGCCATTCATTTTGTGGTCAATAGTGGGAGATTGTGCAGTGTCTGAAATAGATGTTCAATCAATAGTCATTTTGTGAGCTTTATCATAAAACGTAACGACTATTAACCATCTTGGACAGCTATTTTATTATCATGTCTCTGCATTTATTTTATAATCTACATGCACATATTGCACTGTTGAAGAAAATGTTTATATTTTCAAACTGAATTTGTACTGTACTTGACCAGTTCTCAACAGCAGGTATATAAGAGGCAGGCTTGCATATTATGTATTTTAACGGTGAAAGAACCTACAAAAAGATGGTTTATGGTTATCACTTTAGTAATAATATGTGTAACAAGAATCTACATGTACAACAAGAATGTATAAATACAGTTAGTATAACAAGGATCTATATGTGTAACAAAGAACTGCACGTATAACAATGTGTATTATTGTATTTGACTCCTATTTGAACAGTCATTTCTGCAGTGTAATCTATTTTGCGTCTGCAGCATATGTGACTGGGTTTGTCAGGGACTAGATATGCCTTCATGCTTGATCAAACTGCTGGCTATGCATTTGTACTGGTCATAGGTCACTACTTGCTAAACCACTTTGTGTTGGTGTGGACTCAACTATAGCTATAGGAATGTATTATATTTAAAATATGCCTGACCTTACATCATACGTAGCTTAGCCCTTCAGTCTATAATGTGGTAGTTAGGCCAGGTAGACCTACTGGCTGTCAGGCAGGTAACATCATGAGTTCAGTTCTATACACAGGTAAGTATGTCATACCTTACATCAAACATACTTTAGTCATGCAGTGTATAGTCCTGTAGCTAGACCAGATAATAACTGTCCACTTTTATCACCTGTGTTGCTAGACTCTGGTATTTGGCATCATGCCCCAACATTTTTGACTGGTCCCTTTTGTGTAGTGGTTAAGTTGTCATACTCACAGCTGGTTGGTACTGGGGTCAAATCTCAATGAAGGCCTGAGATTTTTAATCTCTATAATATATTGGCTCCATCCCAGAGTGGAGTGGGCCTCAGTAGTCCAGTGATAGAACATTGGACTCTCAAGCTGATGCCAGCGGTTCAAAACCCATTGGAGGCCGACTCACTCTTTACTTCGTGTCGAAATAATCTAATGTTTGACATTCAGTAGCTGATGATTAATAAATTAATGTGCTCTAATGGTGTCATTAAAGAAAAACCCCAAAACATCCTATAGTGGGTGTTCTGTATGGCCCAGTGGGTAGGTGTTTGCCACTTGTATCAACCAGTGGTCCCCAACTAATTTATCAAAGTACATATATAACATCCCTTTACTGCTAATTGGAAAAGTAGCCGATGTTGCAGTTGTAGGTTTCCTTTAAAGAATATGAATCACAAAATATATCTGATACCCAATAGCCACTCAATGAACAATGCTGGGATGTTATTAAACATTTTTTATTCCCAGATTCAAAGTAAAAATTAACAACTAAAAAGTAAAACAGAAAAAGTTTTTAAAATCTTATTGATACATGTAGTATTAATATATTTTTTATTTTAACTAAGCTTCTTACTTAACCAAATCCTATCTAGGTTTGCAAGTTGTTTGTGCATTACAGCTGTGACTATTCTGTTTACTTAACCAAGTCCCATCTAGGTTTGCACTTGGTTTGTGCATTATAGTTGTGATTATTCTGTTTACTTAACCAAGTCCCAACTAGGTTTGCACATGGTTTGTGCATTACAGCTGTGACTATTGTTTTCTTAACCAAATCCCATCTAGGTTTGAACGTGGTTTGTGCATTATAACTGTAACTATTCTGTTTACTTAACCAAGTCCCATCTAGGTTTGCATGTGGTTTGTGCATTACAGCTGTGACTATTGTTTTCTTAACCAAATCCCATCTAGGTTTGAACATGGTTTGTGCATTATAACTGTAACTATTCTGTTTACTTAACCAAGTCCCATCTAGGTTTGCACGTGGTTGGTGCATTACAGCTGTTTACTTAACCAAGTCCCATCTAGGTTTGCACGTGGTTTGTGCATTATAGTTGTGATTATTCTGTTTACTTAACCAAGTCCCAACTAGGTTTGCACATGGTTTGTGCATT
>JAULBS010028780.1:0-10395 GCA_032355785.1 Symmetromphalus regularis
TGTTATTTGTCTGTCCTAAAAATAGCTACATTTATGTCTCTTGTTCAACAGTTTCTAGATAAATTTTGCAGTTAAATTTAAATTCTGTTTCAGTCTCATTATGACTGTTATATAATTTTTAGGCAGATCCATTGGTGAGGGGTGGTTCTAGGATCAGTGATCCTCAATGGACAGATTGGGATTATTTTTGTTCTACCAAGCTAGGTGTTCAAATTTAAGAATTTATTGCCTATAGCTGTTTTAAATGTGTTTGCTATAGGTGAAACGCCTACCTGTAGCAATTTAAACTGAGTTTGATGTTATTCTTTGCACATGTATGTATATAATTTTCACAAATTTCAATTGATCACAGAACAGAAAATGCCATCATACATAATATTGTTAAATACCGGCCAATAATTTTCATAAGATGCAGGGCTTCTAGAATTGTTTTTAAATCCACTAGTCATTGGATCAGTGATTTTCAAAATTCACTAGCCCGACTTAAAAATTCACTAGACCTAACCTCCCAACACTACAAATTAAAAATAAGACACAAACTTGATGATCGGATCGACTCACTACATTTTGACGGATTTTCAAAAAATCCATTACAAAAATACACGTGTCTGCACCCTGATTCACTGTAAGATTAGTGTCACCGGTTTCAAAAACAAAAGAACACAATAGATTAACCGTAAACAAGAGTTTATTTACAACTTTGTCAGTTGTGATCGCCAATTGTATCAGACTTTGCGGATGATTGACTGAGTCGGAGTAAGATTAAAAACTGACAACCTAAAGTAAAATAAACATTTCATTCAATACAATAGGTAACAAAGGATAAATTACTTACATATAATAATATTGTATTTTTAATGATAAAAGAACAGAAAAGTTTGAATTGTTTTGACTGGAAGAAAATAAATCTCTATAAGGAAGCCATTCGGTACACTTGGGGATATTACATCTTGCTGAAAATAGACATCTTGGACTGCATTTATTTTTTACAGATTACACTTGCAAGTTATTTGACGGTTCCAGACTAATAATAGTTGGACTTTATTTATCGAAACAAGTATGTCGAGTGCTTTTCATTGCATTTTTTTTTTTTTTTTTCTTCTTTTTTTGTGTGGAAATTCCACTAGCCGTCGGGCGATTGGAAAGTGATTGTTTGGTAGCCTGACCACAAAAACTACTAGCCACGGGTATCGGGCTACCGTATTCTAGAAAACCTGTAAGATGTACATATTATGCCATCATCAATTGATAACCTTTACCAACAGCAGTAAATTTTATTGAGCAACATATAGGTTTCACAAATAACACCCCTGACCTACAGCAATTTCTATGATCGCAAACATTAAATTCAAGCCCTGTTCTATATCAAAGGCTGTGGATGAAAAAAAAACCTTAGGGTATAAAATTTCTCTTTTTCTTAAGGATTCCCCTCATACACTAAATCAATGTTTTTAGTGCTGAATTTGAATTCTAAAATGAGGGGCCTTGTTTGGGATTTTCATGTGACACACAAACCTTTTTGGCAGTGGAAAAAAATTCTGTTGGCTGTGCACATCCTGACCCACCCCACCCACATATATAAAAAAAATATTTGTAATCTCAGGTGGTACATAATAATTGTAAATATTGTCACAAAAAGGTTGACGCAGATTACTGTGGGGGAGGGGGGGCAATTGCCCCCTTTCCCACCCATACTCCCCCAGCTGTGCAGGTCTTATGACCTTCAGCATTATCTGCTTGACTACTGAAATATATCAGTTTATAAAAGTGTTAATATGTTTGTGTTTCTCATGCATATAACACTTTAAATGTTTGAACTTTCGATGTTATTACTTTAAAGAAAAAACAGCTCTTAACAAAGGATGTGTTTAATTTATATTTGAACAATCGAGTCTGTCTGCGGGAGAACTTGGTCAGTGAGTGGGCCACTGCACAGCAGGTGTGACCCCGTTTGCCCTTTCATATGTTCTTTCTACCACAAACCCTTTTCATATTTTATTTCATTTTATTCTTACCCGATGATTGGAAAATAGGGGGCATGAAACTTAACCTCTGGGTCCTTTTATGCAGTTGTTCCCACACAGCCCTGTAAATAGAGGTCGGGATCGTTAATATATAAAGAAGATATATTACAGTTCTTTGCACTGGTTCGTTCAGTTCAAATACAGTGAACCATATAACACACCCGGAGTTGATCAACCAGAACATAAGTTTTCAACTTTGAAGAGATTTTGTTGCAGATCGTTTTCAACTATTAAATATAAATATATATGGGTGTATATAAAATGTAATTTTTGTTTTTAATTCCGGACATGCACACGTGTGTTTTTCATTTCATATTTTCTTTTTCACCTCAAAGCAAAATATGTATTTTTTTCAAATATGGGTGTATGTATACATGTAGTATATTTTTTTAATAAAAGACATGCATGTGTGAATTTTTAATTGGAAATATGTTTCATTGCATATAATTATACCTGAGTATATATATATGCAGTAGGTGTTCACTTTAAAGTCACCCGATCGCTCATGGCGATTCAAAATAGCGTAGAGCAAGTCAAAACCTGGTGACCGAAAATATCTGCATATTGTATTATGTATCAAAATGCAAATGACTAATATTTATAAGGGATCAGAACGTTTTTTTTTTTAATGTTTGAAACTGGCTTCTCATTAGTATCTGCACAACCAAACCCATATAGGACTAAATAGTGACCACTTTCCCAGTTTATTGAACAGTTTATAACCATTTAGAATGCCATTTGATTATGTATTTGGGAAAACTTGTATTTGTATGTTCAATTGGAACATCTCAGCCATTTTCATCTTTAGTTACAATCAGAAAAAAATATGGTCATGGGCCATTAAAAAGTTGTACGGGTGTGTCAAAGTGTTTCTGTGACTGGTATGTTTGGCAAAAAAAAAATCACAAGTGCATACCCTCATGCAGTATATTATTTTATAATGTCATGCATGTGTGAGATTTTTATTCAAGATTTTTTCATTGACAAGCAAATTATATGGTATATTTTACATTATATCTTTATATAAAAATAATTCATTTTTATATTATTTTCTTTTTAATACAGGACATGGCATGCCTGCAGACAATAACATTTTATTTAATGTCACAAATAATTAACAGACGATTGCATTACGTATATGTAGACAGTATGAATAAAAATTTACATGGGGTTGAGATTAATATGTTTTTACATCTGCTTGACTGGATGAGCTGTGTTGTCATTTGGGTGTGAGGTTAAATGTAGTGTAAAGGCCGACATGTCATACCATGTTATAGTTTCATCATGAGGTGAGGTGTACTGTAAATTGTGAAATATTAGACATTGTATTTAGTCGAGATCTTCAGATCAGTGATATATTAGTGACTTCAAAAATGAGCAGAGTCAGCAGATTTGTAAAATACTCAGCAGATTTGTAAAATACTCAGCAGATTTGTAAAATACTCAGCAGATTTGTAAAATACTCAGCAGAATTAATTAAGGGCCAATAGATGTTTTGTTCTTTATTTTTTGATGGTGTTAGGCTACATGTATACTCAACAAAAAAGAAGGTATGCATGTTTTCAATAGTCATTTATTTCATAAACCAGACGACATTCATGGCAGACATTCTGGAATTAGATAAACACACCATTTAGGATGAGGTGTGTCTGTGTGTGCAGTGATATTACAAGTTGTGTATGCTGTGACCACCCCATGAAACAAAAAAAATTCAACACACATAGTTTCTTTTTTTGTTGAGTATATATTAATGTTATTAAATTTTAATTATAGATGACTTCTAAACATTGTTTCAGTATATTTTCCAAAGGTGCAAGACTTTAGAGACACCTTGTATATTTTACTTAAAACGTGTGTTTCTTAGAAGCAATTCTGGCCAATAGCAGTGACCATGAAGAGCATGCTTGAACAGTTATATAATGAAAGTATGTGATTTAAAAAAAAATAAAAACAGGCCTGTACTAGCTGTAGGAATGGCTGTCGAGGGGGGGGGGGCATAATTTTGTTAACAATGGCAAACATTAATGTGTAAAAGTGACTCACAAGTTGGGGCCCCCTGGTTCCTACAGCCATGCTAAATTGCACTTGAAGACTGAAAACAGAGATTTGACAAACACCTAAAAAAGCTAAAATAAATAACATACAGTATACTGCACTGTTTTGTAGACATATAACAGAACACTGATGCAGCCAACTGTAAACACAATTTAATACATATACATGTAAGAGTGCAGTGAAGCGTAACGGCACATCACTACTGTTTGCTTTATGGTGGAGAGGCTAGCATTTCCTTGTCAGGTTTCATGAACTTAGTGGAAGAAATATCAGGACTCCATTTCAGGTTGTGTATATCAACTAACTTAATGTGATACATCTTCACCACACTGTAATAGAATGCGTGGAATTTCATCTGAGTCACAGACAATTCATCATGGTAAAGCATGTTTCATGAAGGAAACGATTGTTTGTTTAACAACACCCCGACACATTGATTAATCATTTGGGTATCATACTTGTGGTATCATACTTGTGTCATGTTTCCACCTGCTACCACCACATAGGCTACTCTTTCAGATTACTAAAGTAAAGTTTGTTTTATTTAATGATGACTCTAGAGCACATTGATTTCTATCTTATCATCGTCTATTGGATGTCAATCATATGGTTGTTCTGACATATGTCTTTAGAGGAAACCCGCTGCCGCCACATAGGCTATCCCTTCCGATAAGCAGCAAGGGATCATTTAGGTGCACCGTCCCACAGACAGGACAGCACATACCATGGCATTTGATAAACCAGTTATAGACCACTTTTTGGAACAGAAAATAGCCCAAACTGCAAATGGGTCCACTCAGAAGGATCGATCCGACAACTGACACGCTACTGTTTGAGCTTTTCTGATTAGCAGCAAGGGATATTTTATTTACACCTTTCCACAGAAATTCTACAGCCTTTGTTAACCAGTTATAGATGATTAGCTGGAACATGTTTTATGGTCTAAATTTATGCTGAAAGTAATTTTTTTAATTTTTTTAACGAAACCTCTAGAGCACCTTCATTTTTATTTCATCATCGGCTATTGGACGTCAGTCATATAGTCATTCTGACATACGTGTATGTATTTAGAGGAAACCCGCTGCTGCCACATAGGCTACTCTTTCCAATAAGCAGCAAGGGGTCTTTTAAATGCACTGTCCCACAGACAGGACAACACATACCATGGCCTTTGATGAACCAGTTGTGGACCACTGGTTGGAATGGAAAACGGCAAAATTTATGCTGATGCAGGTATATGACTAAACATATACTAGAATTCCAAGTATTGAAGTAATGTCTAGAGATCTTGGGGTAGATTGCTTGAGATTCTACCAAGAGGAGACTTCCAGAGTTGATAATTACTACATGTATTCTTCATAGGTATCAGTCTAGAATGGGGTTACTGTTGGTGACACGGTCGTCTGATCAATACTTCTCAGTAGACCCATTTGCAGTTTGGGCTATTTTCTGTTCCAACCAGTGGATAAACAAAAGCTGTGGTTTGTGCTATCCTATCTGTGGAACAGTGCATATAAAAGACCCCTTGCTGCTTATCAGAAAGAGTAGCCAATGTGGTGGAAGCAGACTTCCTCTAAATAAATATGTAAGAATGACCATATATGATTGACGTCCAATAGCCGATGATAAGATAAAAATCAATGTGCTCTAGAGGCGTCGTTAAATAAAACAAACTTTACTTTTCGAACCAATTGTATTGTTTTGTTTGGCCTTATTAGAAAAGAATCGCTGTGTCCTGAAATAAACAATAATCGCATCTGATAAAGAGAAAACGAATTGTGCGTATCCTGAATGAACAATTCATTTAAATGATGTTTAGAAATCTACACATTGTTCAAAACACAATACGCTATGGAATCCATAGGCAGGTTGTCATGTTTTACAAATCAAATTTAGACATCCAGTAATCTGCTATTGTGATTACATACTAGTATTTATTTTTTATTGTTTATCATTATGACAGAAATAGTTCCATACAAGGACAAGTATATATACTGTACAGAAATAAATGCGTCATATTATTAATTCGAATAACATGGACTCACATTTTTCGCATTAGTTACATGATCGCATTAATTTCAAGACCTACAGTATTTGTTTTCAGTATGCGATTTAGTGTATATTAAGGTCCGTAGGTAGTCAGGGAAGGGAGGATGGGGTGAGGGGCGAACGATCCCTACGCAGGAATGATTTTTTTTTTTTTATACAAGTTCCGTCTACATGAAATGGTATAAGAAAAGAAAACGACATTAATGACTAATTTTGGCAAATACCTAGAAATAGTGATACATATAAAAAGTATTACAAAATATAAGCCACGATACTTTATAGCACCATAAAGAGGCTGGCCAACAATTACGTAATTTAATCAGATTATTACGGCAAATTTAACGTAAAGTATCATTTACTTTTAAAAATAAGAAAAAATAAATCTTGAAGAAAAAAACGTGCTACAGAGAATGAAAAAATCCGCGGCAGTATCCACGGCATTGCCGAATGCCGCTGGTAATTTGAGGTCTTCTAACCACAGCACCCGACCGTATAAATTGTGCGCATATCTCCGATGTTACGTAATTATTGAACAACCTCTAAATGCAGACGAGCTACTTTCAGTTTGTTTAATGGGCAGATAACTCTATCCAGGGGTATCCTCGAGACTTGATGATAAATGAGCTGTAAAACTTAAAGCAATAACGAATTTGGTGTCGCATGAAAAATCTACAGCTTAGCAATGACGTCACAAATCACGAAATACAACTAAAACGGTTACGTTAAATAAAGTAACTCTTATGAAACAAACAATAGTGACCTGGAGGACAAATGAAATGCTCGGAAAATTAAAATCACTATACAGAAGGTATATCAGATGAACTACATATAGATATTTCAGTTTAGTTTTGTTTACAAGGATATGTAATGAAAACAAGTATCGAATGAGCATTAAAAGTAAAAATTAAAAAAAAAAAAAAAAAATTGTCTAAATATTTCAAGAAGGCAATAGTACTTGAAATTAAATTGTTTTGAATAAATTGTATATTATTACATCATTGCTAGAGCACCTTCCGTGTTGGGGAAAAATAAAAAGAACATCAAATTCTTAATAAATATAAATAATAATAATTATTATTATAAATAATAATAATAAATAATAATAAAAGTGATAGTAATGAATAATATAATCATAATAGAAATAATAATAATAATAAAAAATAATAATAATAGAAATATTAAAAATAGAAATAATAATAGTAACAAATTATAATAATAATAAATAATAATTATAAAAAAAATATATAGCCTGCGCCTTTTAATTATTATCATTATTTATTATTATTTATTATCATCATTATTATTATAAAGTTTTTAACAATTATTATACTTTAATTATTATTTTTTAAATTATAGTTATTATTATATATGTTTTTGTAACTTTGCCTGATCAAACTGTAGACTACCCACTTTTACGACCATAAAGTGTGTGCAGTAATGCATGTCACATGTATATTGTCTCGAGGCTACGACTAAATGCACTAATCTGTTGTCTGTTTCAGTTTGTCGATCAATAAGTAAACTATTTACCATTATTCTCACAGACAATTAACAAACAACAAAAACACATAGTACTTAGACTGGTAGTCAAGGTTACAGAGTTGTCCTTGAACACAGAGTACTTAGACTGATAGCCAAGGTCACAGAGATGTCCCTGAACACATAGTACTTAGGCTGGTGGTCAAGGTTACAGAGTTGTCCTTGAACACAGAGTACTTAGACTGATAGTCAAGGTTACAGAGTTGTCCTTGAACACAGAGCCCTTAGACTGATAGTCACGGTCACAGAGATGTCCCTGAACACATAGTACTTAGACTGGCAGTCAAGGTTACAGAGTTGTCCTTGAACACAGAGTACTTAGACTGATAGTCACGGTCACAGAGATGTCCCTGAACACATAGTACTTAGACTGGTAGTCAAGGTTACAGAGTTGTCCTTGAACACAGAGTACTTAGGCTGGTGGTCAAGGTTACAAAGATGTCCTTGACAACAGTTCACGTCAAGGTCAGTATCTATTAGGAACAGAATGGAATGTGTCCATGGTTTGCAATATTATTATATAAAATCGAGGATGCTAGTACAACGAGGTACTCAAGTGCCATTTAAACTTTTTTCAGAATCGGCCAAAAAATGTATGTTAACAAATTTTCAAACCATAACACCAGAATTGACAGGAACTATGATAGGAAGAATTAGAATGATAAAAATTAACATGTTATTACGAAAATATGCTTAAAAGCGCTTAAAAGTGGATTTATTTGAAATATTCAAATGATATTATGCAGGAAGGTGGACGTCCACTTTTCAAGTTTATCGGCTGCTTTTTAGTCAGTAAATCAGCATGATTAACAGGAAGCCGCCATCTTGAATTTGTTAATCTTTAGTGCAAGAATTGGTATATGTCCAGTGGTAGTGGACATGACACCCTTGTACACAGGTTTTAAACAGCCACTGAGTTCCACATAGTTGCTATGTATACAATATGAATGTGTAGTATGGTGTAGAGAGCACACTAGTTTAAAACAAATGGTACTAACTCCAGTTTGAAAAAAAAATGGCACTTGACTGCCTTATTCCACTAACATCCTCAATTTTAATCTTTTTTTTTTCTTTTTTTTTCTATTTTACATTCCCTCATATCCAACTCCTGCAAATGAACTCTGAACTTCCGATTGTCGCGGGCAATTTCAAGGTCTGCATGTCAATGAGATGGGATTTCAAAATCCCTTTCTCCGGCTTTATTCTGAGTTATAGGACCAAGTTTTTCCCTCTTCAGTATTGGTTTTAGTTTTCTTGGCATACTAGCTCTAGGAGCGCGAGAACCAGCACGTTTCTCAGGAACGGAAACAGGTGCTGGTTGAGTCGTTCCGTCCCTTGCGATAGTGAACTTTGAGTATTTTGACAAAACCTTCTCAAACGCGTCAGCATACAGTTTTTCTTTACTGAACCGCGTTTTGAGGCTTCCTAAGTCTGTCTCGACTGATCCTTTTGATTGTATTATCTTTGGTTTGTTTTCTTGGTGGTCTGCGAACTGGTAAGACGTATCAAAACCCGGTCCGCGTTTTACTTTCATCGATTTTGATTTGCTGTGTTTGAACTTCAAATTATCTAACGGCCGCACTATGTCCGGTTCACTTTTTATCCTACCACGTGATTCTGACGTCATCAACTTCCGTAACCGTCTGTCAGAGAAATCGGTGACGCCATTCTCATCTATCTTCTTGACAGCGGAAATTCCGGTTTGAGTATCGGCTTGAAAATTAGGTCGTTCATCGTGTTGTCGTCTGTTTTCTCCGTTGCCAGGGCAACTCCTGAATTTCGCCATATCATCGTCTGCGCGAATAAACACGTCACTGTTGTTAGAACCGTCGCGAGAAAAGGCACTTACTGGTTTGGCGGATGCGTCGTCATCGAACTGTAAACTGTCCTCAAGATCGATAACTTCGATATCGCCATCTAGAGAGCTGTCGTCGCTATCACTCGACAAGCAATTGACACGCATGTACATTGCCTGTCCGGCAGACTTCGGTCTCACTCGTGTGTTACCGTCAGGAACACGAACACGGTCGTGCGATCTCACTTCTGTTTGCTGGAAGTCAAAACTACTTAACGAATCAAGCTTTCTTGACGTCTGTTTTTTGGGTTTACTCAGTTTATTTCTTGTAATCTCGTTCATACGTGTGTTAAAACTTCCTCCACTTTCATTCCGTTGGTCCGTCAAGTAGGAATACTTTTCCGGAATCCTTTTCCGAGGATTCAATGAAAATTGGTTTCTCACCTGATCAGTTTCACCAGAAATGTCTTTTTCTTTTTTCTTTCTCCTGCGCAAGAGGCCTTTCTCTAAGCTTTTGTTTATGGCCCCATTGCGCATCGTTTCCAGCTCTTCAAAGTCTGCAAAAATAAAGCAAATAAATAAATCTACCAGTGAAAGTTTTACGCGAGATAAGGATAGAAATGCTTTTTAACGACATCATTGGTTATGACGTCATACTTAAAAGAAAGGTACGTTTTAACGATACCCAAACACATTTTTATTCACCGATTATTAAAGTAGCTGTCAAACGCACACACAGCAAATATAGTTGAACATACGTTATGTTAAATATATGTTTGTAAACATATCTTTCACATAAGTTTCTTTGAACATACGTTTAACAGAACGCATGTTTAACGTACGTTTAACATAAGTGTTTATGGTGTTTCTTTCCATAGTAATCAACAAGGTGTTCTTAGCAAATGTTCTTAACAATGATAAAACAGTTGTCTA
>JAULBS010028791.1:0-10395 GCA_032355785.1 Symmetromphalus regularis
ATATAAACATTTGATTTGTCTATAGAAATACTTCATTCAGCTACTTACATAACCATCGCATCTCGCTTATTATCAATATTTTAAAAATAATAATGATTTATGCTCACGGACAAATAAATCGGGAAAAAATAACGGTTTTTATTGTGTTGAAGGTGTGACGTATATATTTCGGGTCACGTGTTGGGTATTCCCCAGTTAGCAGTTATTTTAAAACGTCTGAATATTTTTGAGGCTGTAAAGAATTAAGAGTTCGCAACTTGAATTTGACATTTTTAAATGTGAAAATAAAATCGATCGACTCGACTTGGAATTCCCCACACCATTGTTTAGTTAAAATGTTTTGCGTGATATTAAAACGAGATTTAGTATAACAAATGCATGTAAGTTTCATTCGTAAGCAATATTTAGACCACAAAGCCTTTTAATTCCGTGGGACTATGTCTTTAAGGATCACATTACCATAAACAACAATAGATATACGAATTTAGAACTATATATTGTTTTCAGTTAGAACTACATTACCATAAACAACAATGGTTACAAGATTTTAGAACTGTATATTGTTTTCAGTTATGGATCTCTCTGTGATTTCACAGATCGGTACCAATCTGGAAATTACACACGAACATTTAGAGACCTTTTTATGGAATTTTGCGGATTACAAGGTAATTTATTTTTGTATTTTCCTGCTAACTTATACTAATTTCTAAAATTTCGTTAATCAAATATGTAATAATTATGATTAATATTCCTGTATTTTACTCCTTTTAACTTATTTTAACAGTTTGTATATAATTATCATAATAATCTATCTGAATCTATTTATTTTAAAAGATCAATAAATCAAATACACTAAAATGAAAAGCTTAATTTTATAACAAAAATTTAGTCGCCGATCGTATATAAAATAAAGTAAATTTTTATTCGGGTCAATATAAGAAAAATCACACCTAACCGCCCCCCCCCTCCCTAAAAAAATTGCTACAAACGTTTTGTTTTTTGGGGGGTATTTTTAAGTTTGTTGGGGTGTACACAATAAGTTATATAACTTGCCTCTATAGCACATTGATTTTCATCTTATCATCGGCTATTGAACGTCAAACATATGGTCATTCTGACATATTTATTTAGAAAAAACCCGCTACCGCCACATACGCTAATCTTTCCGATAAGCAGCAAGTGGTCTTTTAAAGGCACTTTCCAACAGGAAGGACAGCACATACAACGGCTTTTGATGAACCAGTTGTAGACCACTGCTTGGAACGGAAAATAGTCAAAACTGCAAATGGGTCTACTGAGAAGGATCAATCCGGTGACCGACCGCTTCACAGGTGGACACGAACCCACTTGAGTTAGATCCCGCTCCCCCAGATCGTAAATTTCCTCTGTAAATGGTTTAAAATTTTACAGACGTCCATCATTTCGGCATATGTAGACTTTAAAAGCATGTACAATGAAGTTTCAATTCTCTTTCAGGATTTATTTGTTTCTTTGTTCTGCCTTTCTCAGTTTTGTTCACCCACAACTTATCCACAATTGTAATAGGTAAGTTTGTGTTGACAGTGGGATATTGTTGCTTTAATGTTTCTTATATGTAGTATGTGTCCCTTTCAAATATCTAACTTGCATGTATTCTTTTCCATATACACTAGATATTATCAGATGCGAATGCAGGATTTCTGAAAGGAGGTGGATCCAAATGTGATGGGTGAATAGGACTGGGGGGATGGTTAATTTCCACGTTCTTCCAATCGGAAAATAAAAAAATCTAGAAAAGGGAGGGGTTTTATCATCAATAAATGCCGGGAAAATGGGAATATATATAAATAATACTGAACTGCAAAAGAAACGTTATTTTAGTTTTGTTTTAATTTTTGTTCTATGATAGAAACATAATTTATTGAATTATAAGCATTTGTGAATGATATATTTTTGAAGGAATAATAATACCATTCGTCACCATTCACAATCACTTCCATCTATATTAATGTATAATTAGACTGAAGGGTTTTGTTATGTTATGATACTAATGTTGTCACAGACAAATGGAAAAGTAAATCTGTGATCAGAGTTAATGGAGTTCATATGGAATACGTAGAAAATATTTTTCATACAAAAGACATTATTTTGTTTTTACGTTTTCGCTCATTAAACCGAACATGTTCAAGTGGGTTTAGCTCTGAGTAATAAGCTGCTTCAGAACCAAAAGGGTGTAAGTCTGGGTTTGGCACTTACTGGTATCACTGAATGCCCCTAAGTGAGCTATATCTGAAAACAAAGGGTGTGTGTATGTAGGTTTCTGAAGCTATCCCACATTTATCTTGAAATCAAAAGATACTCCCCATAAAACTTGTATCTAGGTGAGAAACTACCCTAACGTACACCCTTTTGATTCTGAAGCAGTAACTTGAGGTTGTTATTGGCCCGTTAATTACTTCCACCCTTACATCATCTCCTTGTTTAAGTCTGCCAATGACTCATTCACACTCAAGCTGATGCAATCTTTTCATTGTTACTTCTGATCATTTTAAGATTGATGACGTCCAAAAATGAGATGGGCTTTTATACACAGTACTCTCATATATATATATTTTGGTCCATTTTTATTTCTTGATGCATGTGTGTATATAAATCCCACAAAATTGGTGATAGACATGCAACCCCTGCCATTTAGAAAATGTCCACGGCAAAATAAATGCTGTGTAAAAATAGTATCAATGCCATTTTTCACGGCAATTTTAGCGTAAAGCATAATTTATTTTTAATAATAAGAAAAAACAAACCTTAAACAAAATTAGTACGCGGTAAAAAAAAGTGCCGCGGAGAATGAAAACTCCGCGGCAATCTCCACGGCATTGCCGAAAGTCCCGGGAAATTTCACGGGTTGCATATGTTTATTATCATGTCAATAATTACATATTTCTTTTTTATAACTACACAGGAGCTGCGTATTTTCATGACTGCCCTGCAGAACCTATTATGCCCTTGATACTTATAGTCAGTGGAACATCCATGTTTGTCCTCCTACTACTGTGTATCCTCTTCAACATGTCTGCCCGCCGAGACGACCGGAACGGGAAACAAGTAGCAGTCATCACGTGGTTTCTCGGGTTGACTTCCGTTCTTCTCATAATGGCAAGATCTCTCTGGCAGGTTGCATGTGAGCATCATTTTTGATTATATTATAGTCCTCATTATGGAACTGTAGTTTCAAACACTATTTCAACTACGTCGTGTGTATAGGCAGAAGCAAATAACTCAGTCCCCTGAATTCCTCGGCAAAATTTATTAAATTCCGCGGTAAAATTAGCTATATTCTGCGGTAGGAATTGGGAAATTCCGCGGTAAATTCTGCAACATAAAAATTGAAAATAATACTTACATATTTACGGTATTTTTTTTTCTCAAAGTTAGTTCCAATTTCAATTTTCCTGATAATACCAGGACTCAGTAGTTCAACCAAATAGTTAAGATTATTAAAGATTATTAAATAATTAAAATATAATTATTTAGTGTCACCATTTTAACAATGGGTTCTTAAATAATGCTTCAAAACAATGTATACAGACTAATATCATTGTTATATATTAAATAGGATAAAATGACAGAATCCTATTCCGTATTCCTGAAACTTGTGTAATTTACTTCCAACGAGTCTTCGGCAGTTTCCGTTACCTAAATAACTAACAACCACGCCATAACCCACGGAGAGTTCAGGAAGGCGAGCACTCGCGAACAATTTGCCTGGTTACCATCGTCTTCCGTTGCATAACGTTTACAAATTATTAGGCGCAAAACAGTCTAGCACTGTAGCAAGTGAATAGAAGTGCTCGCCCTCCTAATAGTGTAGTGGCCGGGGCTGGGAAAAGGCCTTATTTTAGGAGATAGCCTTACATGTCACCAGTGGCGTGTTCAATTTGTTCTGCGTAGACGGAAACAATCGACGGTTACCGAAGGAAGTTATAATCAGTGCTCAAACAAATAGCAACATTTAGAACATTTAATACGAAGTACGTTGCCTACTTTGAAGAAACAACTGTCTAACTCAATGCTTCAGTTGATTTGTTTCCAAAATGTGACGTTTATATTAATTTTGAACTATTTCTTTAAAAATCCACGGCATAAAATGACAAATTCTGCAAGATTTCTGCATGAAAATTGATTTTCCGCGGACGTACGAGAATTCTGCGCTGTGATGCAAATTCTGCCATTTTTCCGCGCCCGCGAAATCGCGGAATTCAGGAGGAACTGATAACTAAGTTGTATAAGAACAGACGTGAAAACTTCCGATCGATGAAGGAAGATTACAAAAGCAAAAAGAAGACTAATTATTAAAAAAAGGGTAATTATAATCAATTATTTGGCTGTCATATCCAAGCCTTGTTGACTGTGTAATTACTTGTGAGGGAGGTTGGGGAGGGGGGTGCTCGTGCAAAACCAAAGCTTAGAAGCATGTCTCTTAAACGCACCTTATGCTTATCCTATGCATGCATGGTGAACAGAGCGGGGTGTAGCTCAAGCGGTCGGTCATGGAATCGATCCTTCTCAGTAGACCCATTTGCATTTTGGGGTATTTTCCGTCCTCAACTGTTCATCAACGTCCGTGGTATGTGCTGTCCTGTCTGTGTGAAAGTGCATATAAAAGACCCCTTCTGCTTATCTGAAAGAGCAGCTTATGTGGCGACAGAGGGTTTCCTCTCAAGAAATATGTCAGAATGACCATATGATTGACGTCCAATAGTCGATGATAAGATAAAAATCAATGTCCTCTAGAGACGTCGTTAAATAAAACAAACTGTACTTGAATTTGCATGGTCAACATTATTTTATATACAATAGTTCATAAAAGGCATTTGTCCGTATGTCACTAGTTGTAGGTGAATAGTTGTATCGCCTGTCAGGTGAATAGGAAATTATATTAATTCTGAATGGCAGATGTCAACAGCTGCATGTTTATGTTTTATGCATTAGCTGGCTATTGTCTCATTACAAACAGTCCGGGAACATTTGTGTGTTGATTAAAACTACAATGTCACCAAGCAGTAGGAGTTTTATGTATTAATACACCGTGAGAAATTAAACACATGCTACATAGTTTTTATCTTCCCAGTCGTGGAGGGTGACATTTTTATCATCAGGGTCAAATTCATCCTGGATATCCACACTGTACTGGGTCACAGCCAGAGACGGAAAAACGCCGAGGCAAACCCAGACGCTGGTAGCTTGAACCATGTGGATAATAAATATCAGTATCAAGGGGGTGTGTGGTTAAATCACCGGAAATTCCAGACGAGGCAAGCGCCTCTTCTGCCACATGCTGGCTACGCTAGAGCTTTACAAGGCTTTATAAGAGGTTCCGAAGGCCATACATTGTTTCTGCAGACCATTATTTTGAAAGTGATTTATAAGAGACGGGGGCTCCAATGACATTTTGAAGATTTTCCTTTGAAGACCATGCGTCGCACAAACATCGTGTGTTTGATAAATAATACCCGCTAAATAAACATTGTTGGGACGGGGTGGGGAGTCATTAAACATTTCTTTCCTTTCAAATATCACGCTATATAATATAAATCCGCTTGTGTTTATTTTTCAGGTGGTGGATATGTGTTTACTAAATACAATGGTCAGTCACAGATAACTCCTGGCATGTTTGACGAAGGGGCCACGTGTAACTCTGTTTTGTGGACATTCACAGTTATCACCATCTACATGGAGCACGTGGTGCTGGGATTACTTCTCATTGGTCTGTTTTTGATCGTCTGTATCGTTAATGTATGTCCGACCATGATTGGACGATAATCATATGGTCAATGTATTCCCGACCATGATTGGACGATAAACATATGGTCAATGTATGCCCGACCATGATTGAACGATAAACATATGGTCAATGTATGCCCGACCATGATTGGACGATAAACATATGGTCAATGTATTCTCAACCATGACTGGACGATAAACATATGGTCAGTATATTCCCGACCATGATTGGACGATAAACATATGATCAATATATTCCCGACCATGATTGAAACATATGGTCAATGTATTCCCGACCATGATTGGACGATAAACATATGGTCAATGTATGCCCGACCATGATTGGATGATAAACATATGGTCAATGTATTCTCGACCATGACTGGACGATAAACATATGGTCAATGTATTCTCAACCATGATTGGACGATAAACATATGGTCAGTATATTCCCGACCATGATTGGACGATAAACATATGATCAATGTATGCCCGACCATGATTGGACGATAATCATATGGTCAATGTAATATGTCAACTTAATATGTGATGGTTTGAATAAAAATATAAAAGAAATAGGAACTCTTACTTATATTAACAGGAATCGCGGAGTGCATTTGAAAGTGGGGGAGGGGGGGAGAGACTGAAAGTAGGTGACCGTAGGGCAGAAGCGTTCCTGCAAAAATAACCTCATACTTCGAAAACTGGATTTCGCCCACTGAAAATATTTTTATTCAGCAAAACAAATTTGTGAGTTTTTATTAGTGGTGCCCGATTAAACAGGAATCCTAGTAAATAACAAAAAGTGAAATTTTAAGAAAGGTGGTTTTTTAACACAGACATTATGATTCAAGATAAAGTGGTGGTTCACAATCCTCAACATTTTCAAATTCATTCAAAGTGAGGAGTGGTATGTAGCTTAAATGGTAGAAAGTCCGCGTGTGAACCGGTCGGTCATCGGATCGATCCCTCTCAGTGGTCCCATTTGCAGTTTGAGCTATTTTCCGTTCCAACCAGTGGTCCATAACTGATTCATCAAAGGTCGTGGTATGTGCAGTCCTGTCTGTGGGACGGTTCATATAAAATACCCCTTGCTGTTATTGGAAAAGAGAAGAGTATGTGGCGGAAGCGGGTTTCCTCTAAATACATGTCAGAATGACCATATGATTGACTTCCAATAGCCGATGATAAGATAAAAATCAATGTGCTTTAGATGCGTCGTTAAATAAAACAAACTTTATTTTCATTCAAAGCGTGGGAAAATTGTGTATCTGAAATGTCGACTTAGTGGGAATTTCGGTCGGGATTTAAATGATTAATTTAAATTTGTACGCTGTCCTTGGCGCCTTTCTCTCGAGCGTACTGTTTGTATCAACATGAACATGCCCGTAACAGTTGTGAACCACTCGTAAATGGTGTGGCTCGAAGATGACAAATCGAGTAGGCTTGAGTATATCGGTCTTACTAAAAGTGACTGTTGGTGCTGGTGTGGTATTACTCTTAGACGTTGCAGTTGGTGTAGTTGTAGCAGCAACAATTTAAAACAAAATATTTGTTTTAATGTTTTATTCAAAGAAATGATAAATGTAATATTACACCAAATTTTACAACCAAACATTGAGTAAAAATTATAGTTTAATGTCATGCATGGTACTTAATGTAATAAAGTAAGCAAAATACACTTTACTCTTGTGAACACCTGATGTTATCACTATTTTATCAAGAACGGGGGAACTGTTTTATCAGCCCCCACCCCCTATAATTCTGAATCAAAAACATTACTAGAAGTGAATCGAAAGAGAGAGAGAGAGTAATTGCCGTAGTTATGGAGAGCATAACCTCGTATCCACTTGAAACTTGGCGCTTAGTGTAGATCTGTTAGCCCCCTCCACACCCCACCCCAAATGTTTACTTGCATCCGCCGCGCCTGTTTATAACAGTTTTATTGCCTAAATTCCAACATTCGCACAATACACAGGCATGATAAGAAAACTAAATTAAACAAAGTGTAATTCTAAATGTTTAGTGATGAGTTGACCACCTTCACCTAGTAGCCAGTTTACACTTTTAACAAGAGTTGCATCCCTTTAATTATAATTGTTCTTATAGTCTTGGTGGAATCACAGGCGAATCTGGGTTGGGGTTGAGGTCAGGCTACCATTTATTTTCTCATTATAATTTGGTTTATCTCAATTTGGACGCCTCCTTCCATATTAAAAAATATTTAATATATGTTCCATATCAGCCCCGGGATATTACAGTTTTACCAATACAAAGGATGTCGCGACAGAAGCTGTGTTCACAAAAACGTGTTTTATTGCAGTCCATAACGTTTGTAAAATGGCAACAAAAACAGAAAAAAAAAATTGATGATGATGATGACTTTGATGAATAAGTGGTATTCATATCAGGATAGAATAAATTATTTGGAAATACGTCTTATTTTATCAGCTGCACGTGTGTTTACATGGCCGTAGGACACACACACACTAATTTTAAAGTTGAAGCTAATAAGAGTCTGGAACCAATGAAATTGCTACGTACCTCTAGCGAAGGCTACAGTTTCCTGAACGCAAGGGTGATGTTTCCGACTGAGGATTTGGTGCTTCTTAATGAGAAAGCTGTGGAACTGGAGCTTTACTACACAAGACGGTATCGGCGCATCTGAAACCTCCCCAACCCCGCCCGCCCCCTTGTGCTCGGAAACCCTTACATTAAGATGTTAGGTTCGGAGTGAGGGGGGGCGTGCCCGAACCTGATGGACGTAGACACGGTTCAAAATTTCGAAGAGAGAAGATCTGGAAGTGCCCTGTATTCATAAGTCTAGACCTTTTCGATTTTCTCAATACCTCATATCACATCACTCAGGCTTGCGTAGAGAAGCGGTTGAGTTTACCATATAATTTATGTTCAGACTTTTTTTTTTTAAACAGTGGTCCACATCTGTTGTAACAAACGTATGTTCTGTCCTGTTTCTGGGAAAGCAGGTTTCTTCTAAGACAACGAGTCGTAAATACCGTGTGTTTCACACCTAGAAGCCGGTGGTTACAAGTGCTAGGTGTATTTAAAAAAACATCCTTTCTTTTTCTTTATAATGAAAACCATTTTTTGGTCTTTTTATTGCAAACCTCCGTTCATGACCGTTTCCTTCTCTTCTTGTTTTTAAAAAGTAATGAGTACATTAGTTTGACAACACTTTCAATGAGAAACACTAAACCTCGAAAAATGATGGCAGCCAAACCACGAGTCACTATGGTAACTAAAACGAACGCCCATTCTATAAGGATAGACACGGACGTGATCGTAATAACAATTTCTGTGACTGGATTGTATCTGAACCGATAGCAGTAATACACATACGCGCTTCCTGAAACAAACAAAATAACACATCTTTAGTGCTCTAGATATAGTCAAACCTCACCAGCATGTAAAGGATCCCTTGCTGTTAATTGGAAAAGTGTAGCCTATGAGGCAATAGCGAGTTTCTTTAAAGACAATGGGGCGCAAAATAAAATATGTCTGTCACCTAACAGCTACTGAATAAACAATGTTCTGGGGTGTCATTAAACAAACAGCCGTTTCCCTTTTAAAAAGGTGGCTGTTTAATACAGCTGGCTGCATAATACAGGTGGCTGCTTAAGCAGGTTTCGTTGTTCATTATAAAGGGTTCTTTTTAACAATTTACTTTATATTAGTGTTAGTTTTATTTATTTCAAAGGCATAACCAGTGTTTTAAAAATACCAGATTCCATTTGTCAGGCAGCGCTGAGGTGGGAGGGGGGGAGCTAGTGGGTTCAGCCCACCCCCTTTTTCGCCAGTTATTAATATGGTTAAAATTGTCTCAGTTAATAAGCCAAAAACATGTCAGAATCGCTATAAAGGGAGTTAATATTTTTAAAAGCTCTTAAAAATGTCCATGTATTGCGTTGCACCTATGGCACTCGCGGTTTCACACAACACAGTTTGTATAACTATAAAAATTAGTACCCCCTTCCCTCCTCCCACTCACATCAAAAATCCGTCTTACGTTAAAGTTTGTCAACCAATGGCTTTTGACCATTAATATAAAACCCACCCTCACCCTTTCCATATTAAATATCTTACCACTATCTTTTGAAACCTTTCATGACCCCATATTTTTACGAACTTACCTATAATTAGCCATGTGATCTGTAACACCATCACACATCTTATGTAAACCTGGAACCGGAAACACTTGCGAAAAAGCGACACACATGGCGGCAAGTACAACAGCAACATTGATGAAGATGTCACGTGATAAAACGTAATTTCCGGTTGTACATTGGCTGCATATATTATACCTGTAAAACAGAACATTGAGAACACAGGTGTCTTAAATGTTCGTACTAGCTCCGATACAGAATACAGTGTATTTTTAAACACGATATTACTGTTGTCGTGGGCATAAATCCTGGGTCGGGACATATCCCCCCATATTTTGGACAGGGGAGGATGCCTATATAATTTACCCCTCCCCGCCCCCAACCCTCGACTTTTAGCTTCGAAAAACTTATATAAAATGCCTAAATAATGATCTTTTCCAGTAGTTCTCTATATGTTATCAATGTAACATCTAGCCATGCGGTCTTAGCGCAAATATACCTAAGTACA
>JAULBS010028802.1:0-24463 GCA_032355785.1 Symmetromphalus regularis
GAATGGAGCCAGGTGTCTTCCTGAAAGTGTGAGGGATGGAGCCAGGGTCCTTCCTGAAAGTGTGAGGGATGGAGCCAGGGTTCTTCCTGAAAGTGTGAGGGATGGAGCCAGGGTTCTCACTGAAAGTGTGAGGAATGGAGCCAGGGGTATTCCTGGAAATATGAGGGATAGAGCCAGGTGTCTTCCTGGAAGTGTGAGGGATGGAGCCAGGGGTCTTCCTGATGTGTGAGGGATGGAGTCAGGGTTCTTCCTGAAAGTGTGAGGGATGGAGCCAGGTGTCTTCCTGGAAGTGTGAGGGATGGAGCCAGGGGTCTTCCTGATGTGTGAGGGATGAAGCTGGGGCAGGCTCCTCTAAAAATTGTTTTGGAAAATCCAAGGTTTTTGAAAAGCTTTTTCTGGATATAACCTTAAAACTGTAATAGACCCCCTCTGTGATCTTCAGTACATATGTTACAATGATATCATAAAGAGAAATACTGGAAAAGATTATTATTTAGGCATCATAATTTCAATTTCAGAAGCATAAAGTGGGGGAAGGGGGGGAATATATCCCCCCATCTACCCCAAATTTACACCCCTATCAGAATTGCATTGCAAATCACCATGCAAATATCAGAAACTGTTACACAATTCTAACACTTAAAACGAGTAGATCTTAACCAATGTGCAAGGATTAGCAACTGTCGATAAATTTTTTTTATAAAACTAAATGTTCCTTGATGTGAACTGTTAGAAATGTGTGTACATTAATTACGTTAATAAAGTTTACAGATAATCTCATTTACAGGAGATACAATTGTTAAATGTGAATGTTTATGTAAAACAGATTAGGAAAACATAAAATGTTAACTTTCTCTTCTTTCTGTATTTACAATTTTCTTCTTCATCTTTACAACTGATATAACAAATATAATTCTACAGCATTACAGTCATGATAATGATGATCTAAAAAAAAACATTTACAGGATAACTGATATGGAATATACAAAATACAAACAATCCATATAAATGCATGGACCAAATACAGGCGCCAACATTTAAAGCTTGAGCATGCCCAATAATAAAAATATGACGCGCTATTCGCATGCAGCTGCAACAAAATGACAACACTACTTTTAAAAACTGCATCAAAATAAACATAAATCTAGGTGAAAAATTATTCCGTTTTAAAAACAAACAAAAATCCTTTTCGCCAATTTACCTGCACCCTTTGTGGTTATTATTTTAACCCGACTGCGAATTCCATCCCCTTTCCTTGTATACCCTGCAACTCGAATGGTGTAGCGTGTATCTGGCTCAAGGGAGGTAATCACGGCCTCATGTTTTGTGCCATCGAATGTGTCGTGGAATCGGGGCGCTTTGCCGGGTATTGGCTCATCGTTACTGTTGACCTCCGTATAGTAGACCTGGTAACCGCGGATAATACCATTCTGGTTCGTTGGTGGCCGCCATTCGACAAAAATGGCAGTTGAGTTAATAGCTTCCACTCTCACTCTCTTTGGTTCTCCCGGAACTAAAGATTTACGAAAAAATTAAATTCCACCTAATTTACGAAACAAACAATCAAGGCAAACAATAAAAATATTTTTTTGGAATTGATAAATTTTTTTGTTTTAAAATCGAGGCACACATGATTTACAATATAAACAGTTGCAGATTGTTTGCTTCAGCTGTTCATGCAAAGATCTGCTTGAAAATGAGGAGAAAATAAAACTAAATCGTGATAGTCTCATGCTAATCTCTACAAAGACTAGGAATGCATCATTCAAGAAGAGTCCATTTTTACTCAGTAAGTTACTCAACTCAAAATTGAAACCAGAGGACATCTTTTTTAATCATTTAACATGCTTAGGAGATCAACATCTAACACATATATATATCAATCTTCAAAAGTTCTGTGTATTTACTTTGTTAATCGCATTCATAACTAAATCTTAAATAACTGCAATCATCTATCATTCACTTTCATATCAATTATGATAGAAAACATAATGAGATGCTCTTGCAAACAGTTTGTTCATAAAAAATAAATTGATAAAATTAACCTTAATTACATGTAAAACACACACAGAAGCAAGAAGAACAAAATTCCACTTTTCTACCACATCATGCAATACATAGAACAAGACAGGAACAGTTTGGTAACATGCATTAAAGCAATAACACATGTACTTACTTGTTAGAGAGGTTAATTCACAAATATTTAATGTAGATTTCCACTCGCACGGCTTCGTACATTACAAATCAGTTGCATTGTACATTACCAATGGGATATATACACGTTAATATGATCAGTAAGAGTAAAGATTAAAACAAAGGAAGATTAGTGCGTTAGTGATGGGAATAAATGGGATGGGGTAGTTACACCGGATGTCTGAAATGTGCTTTTTTTCTCAAATATAAAATATATTTTACTACCAAATCAAAATAAATTATAATTACATAAGATGGGAATGTTAAGCTCAGATCAAGGTAGAATAATTTTACATTGAATTCCAATGCCATCACTACATTGTACCCCCTCCATATTAAACAGCTTTCATAATTTGTTTTAAAAAGATGTGTTTTTAAAGAACATACATGTATATTTAACCATATTTCCAATAAAAAAAATCCCTTTTAATTTGTAGAAATGCTTCTTTCCAATTTGAAAAAAAAAAAAACCCCACCTCCTCTCCATATTAAACAGCTTTCTATATTTGTTTTAAAAATATGTGTTTTTCAAGGGCTGTAAAGAACATACATGTATATTTAACAATATTTCTAATTTAAATTTTTTTATAATAAATAAAAATTCCTTTTAATTTGTAGAAATGCTTCTTTAATGAATTATTTGGCAAATTATTTTTTTACTTAAATACAAAAACCATTACATTAAATTGTATTAGCATAACAATTACAAAAATTACCACTCAAATATGATTTAAAGATGAAGTACCATCAGTTATAAATTTATTTTCTAAATTTTGTTTATTACTAATTTCAAACTGTTTAAAACAAAATAAAAAATATATTAATCTTTTAATGATAAATTTCTTGATTGAAACACTTCAGACAACCGAATTGAAAAACAAAAATCAGTGATGTAAATGGGTATACTAGGAACGAAAATGTATTGATTATTTTAAACAAAAGTAACAAATTAAAACCAACTAGGTGTTAAAGATGATGGTTAATGTAAAACAAAATAAGGATTTACAACGAAAAATTAAAATTGGAAAAGGAATGTGAATATTATTGACAACTTTTAACAAATCCACTTGTCAGTATGTAAGCACTCGGAAAAATACTGGAAACCAACACCTAGTCGGATTAATGTGTCAACAAAACTTCCACCAGAGTCGAAGACGTTAATTCAGCAAAATATTAAAGAGCTCAAAATTCTCTCACGCTCGGTCTACCTACCATCCTCATCCGTCTGCACAATGATGGGCCGTGATGGCGGGCCATTTCCGACCCGTGTGAAGGCCAGAACCCAGATCTTATATCTAGTCCACGTGTTTAGTTTCTCGATCTCATGGACTCGAACATCACCTTTCACCGTTTTGTACTTGGCGTCAGTTATAGCATTGTCACTTCTATCATTTTCCACATAATATATTTTATAGCCTTGAATAGCACCATTTTGTTTGTCCCGTCGTGGTGGTTTCCACGAGACCTTCAGATGGTGGGCGTCCACAAATCTGCCGCTAACTGCCTGGGGTGGGGCTTCAGGGACTAAAGGGAGTGAGGGAGTGAAAAGACAAAAATTAAACAAATAGAAAAAAAAAAAAAACGAAAAGAAAAGAAATGAAGACAGAACGCATGCAGTGTTTGAAATGAGTTTTCATGCACAATTTTTACAAGTGTTAGGAGACAACACTGAAAGTGTTAATCTCTGCACAGCTAGCTAAGATAAGTGTCAGCCATTCTCTCGAGGCAAAGTTTCAGAGATTCCTGATCTACCAAGGGCCATGCAATTGTTTGTCATTGCATTGCAAGTGCTTCAACTGTGACTTATAACCTACTAGCTAAATAACTCTACAATGCATCTTTTATTCTTTTAAATCCAAACACATATCATTATTAGTCTCAAAAGAACTGTGGATTGAGAAAAAAAAAAAGACGTTTTAAAACTTAAGTTTTGTAGCCAAAGAAATAAAAATTTAAAAAGCACCATAATATTCCATGTTTTTAAAATTATTTTTTAAACCTCTAAACCCAAAGTCAGTATTACTTTTTTCCATTAGTGTATTTAAAATTGTGGTTCCTTCCAAAATTACAAAATTGTTATTGTACGGAAACAGTGGGGACAAAATGAAAGGGTTGATGGCACTCTTAAGAAGGAAATTAATTATTCCAAGAGCATTATTACTGTTATTTAGTACTATTACTTGATCTGGCAATGCTACTTTGTTACCATTTTCCCCAATTTCTCAAGCAGGTAGGTATGACAACCCATCCAAAACAGTTACTGTCCATTAAGCTGTAAATAATTATTCTCCAATTCTAACAGTTTCCAAAGGGTTTTAAACCACGGTTTTTAGTTTGAGCGTTCGATGTTATACCACTGAGAATTGCATGCATGCACCACAGTTCTTTGTAAACAAAATCAAATTTTGTTAGTTCCATATTCATCTGAATTAACAACTTTACAATGTGTGCTGGTGAAAACATAATATTAAATTAAGTGCAGTACATTTTTTCAAACACTGAAAGAAGAATTGAAGAAAACATAAAAATGTGTAAAATTTCACAATGAAGAATAAGTGAGGCTTGAAAATAAAATAAGAGTCATTTAAATTAAAATGCATACAACAACAAATGGAAATTATTGTTTCTTGAATGTACATGTCAGTCATATACTGACAGTGAAATGGTTTTAAACCAATCGGAAATTTTGTTATACTTCAATCTTTTTTTAATGTGTTCTCCCAATAGATGTACATGTAACACACTTTAAAGAAACAAATGGCTAAGTATAGTGAGGAAATTAAATTTTGTTAACACATTTTGTTTGCTAAAACTGCATCCACAAACTGAAAATCAATTTGTGATTGGAAAACTGCCTTTTGAGTAGTCTAAGACCCAATTTGTTTTAAGCCTATAAAACATGTACTTCACCATTTTATTCAATTGTTAAATGCTCAATTCCATTTTTTTTGTCTTTTTGTACACTATGACTTAAAACTAATGGGAAGGAAAACAAAGATTTCTGCCCAATGTTTATTTAGAAGATATTAAGATGTAAAACAAATTTTAAACCCATCAAATTCATGTGGTCAAGATTTCCTGCTGCCACATACATGTAGGCTACTCTTTTTTTATAGCAGTGTCAAAGTATCTCTAAATTAAGTAATGGTGTCTAAAAATTGAATGTGTAATCAAGGAATAATGTACCGAAAAATGAACCACGTGTTAATAAATAATTAATAATGAAGAAAAAATGTATAAATGTTTGATAATGTTAAGGATTAACTAGATATTAATTAATTTTGACTGACATGTACAAACAAATCATGTGGCATATGGTTAGAAGCACTGAACTGAGCTCTCCTATTTGTAGTTAAAAATAGATTCGTTTTGTTTAACACCACCACTAGAGACTTAAGTCATCAGAGGAAACCTATTACATTTTTAAATAACCAGCAAAGGATATTTTATTGACTTTATGGTTGTTTAAAATCCCCCTCCCCTCAGCTCAAGAAATAGATATTGGCTATTGGGAGAGGGGTATATTTTATATGCACTTTCCCAGATAGGACAGCACATAAACAACCTTTGATATACCAGTCACATGGCACTGGAACTTTGATTAATTAGCAGCCTTTGGGTGCCAAACTCAGTGTATTTGACACATAGTTCGCAGAAGAAACCTGCCACCACCACAGATCATTCTTTTTAACAGTAAGAGATTTTTTATTAAAAAAACCTTCCCACCCATACCACAGCCTTTGTTACTCCAAGTATGGACTAATGGCTGGAACAAGAAATGGCACGATGAGTTCACTGAAGACTATTGACCTGTTGACATATTACATCTCAGGTAAATGCTATCAGTGACTTTGTAAAAAGTTATCTGGAGGTTAATGCAAAGGCTCAGTTCAGCACATTTAAACATGATGTAAACATATGGGTAAAAACAATCACATTTTAAACAAAACACATCTGTGCTATAATCATTTAAAAAAAATATCACTAACACAAAAAGGGTATAAATAATTCATCATGAAATCAAATTTAAATAAATAAAGATAATAAACAGTTATTTCTTCTTCTTTTTTTAAATTAATATTAGGAATTTAATAAAAATCAAATCTCAATGTTCAGGGTCCATTTTGCATTAAAAATAATAATAAAAAAACAAATAAAATGAAATAAAGGGGGTGACATCTATTAGGCAAAATAATATGACGTTCCCTGATACTTATGAATATATGACTTTTCAAAGCTTGTCTTTTTGTATCATATGTGTAAAGACAAATCATATTTTTAAAATTAAAAACAATTTAAAGACATCTTTGCTAAATTTTGAAGGGTTATGTTGAATTATATGAACATACAATGCATTATCTATTTACTGCAGGTACATGTATTTGACCGATGGTAAAATCATTTAAAAATGCTAGTAAAAACATATTTCAAAGAGTATAATTGCCGTTTTGGAAGAAATGTATAAATAACAAGTTGGTTTTGTCCATTCTTTAATAGATAGATTTCAATAAATCAAACCAAATGATCTTTATCCTTGAAATGGTCCACAAATTGTTTAATTAATTTCATCAACAAGTGACTGGGAACCATCATAGATAAATTATGATATAACAAAACACATATCGTAAAGAACAAAAAGTATAAATTTATATAACCTCCACCCCTCCCTTTATCAGGATCACCAACAGGGGGCTTACATTTTCTCTCTAGTTATACTTACTTGTAACCAAGAGCAACAGCTCTGGATACGACTCGACTGGTCCCCAAATCTCATTCCTCGTACAATATGACACTACATTTACAATAGCTAACAACCAAGTAACAGTTTTGCACATTGTTCACACACAATATCACAACTGATCACAACTGCCCGGACAACTTAAGCTATCAAAAAACTCAAAACAACACAGTACATACCATACTGCAATGTCTTCACTTGGATGGTCGGTGTCCGAGGACCTTCGCCTCGATTTGACTTGGCCGAAACCTGAATATGGTACACCGTATCGGGGGTCAGATCAGTCAGTTTGTATTTCTCAACAGGAGGGTTAATGCTGATTCGGACGTTCTGACGGAAGTGCGAGTCGTTGTAGTACAACTCGTAACTCATGATACTGTTCACTTCCTGTGGTGCATCCCAGAATACCTCAATTTCGTTTGGCGAGATCGGATCAGCATGGAGGTTGATTGGTTGGTAAGGGACTGTAATAAATGAATAAGATATGGATTAGAGAACATTAATGTGATTAATACTGTTTTACATATATAAATTCAAGCGCAGCTTCATGACAGTTACAGCATGCACAGAGCAATTTAGCGACTTGCATTAATTGTTGTCATTCAAGGAAATGTTTTTTTTAGGAAAGAATATCTGAGATATCAGCAGCAGCAAACTTGAAACTAATCAAAACAGGAATTGTAGATATAGCCTTTTTCATTTAGATGCATGCACCCAATAGGTTTAACAAATATTATTTTTAGTCAGTTTACTTAGAATACTAGTATATACAATTAGATATTATAATAAACCCTATACTTTATATACCAACTCCACCCCGCAAAAACCCGAAAAAGTATTATCTTTCTATTTTAAGTCATTTGCCTGATAAAAAAAATCACTTAATATTTTTTTTAAAGAAAATTATATTCGCATTTAACTAGACAATTGGCACAACAGTTCTTTTAGTCTTTTTAAATCTTTCAAGTAAAAAGCATACCTTTAATAATAGTTTTATTTTCACTTTTGAATACCTTACAGTTGCATTTGTAAATAATGTAACTATATACATTTGTACATTTAATAAATGTATATGTCTTTTAGTAAGTAATATTTACTAAACTTTCCATTCCTCTTTTGCCAACTGTTTAGTTTTTATCATTTTCTTTTTTTTATCTGAAGTTTACCAAATAAAATAAATTCTGAAACAACAATTAAAGAAAAAAAAAAAGAAGGAAAAAATCTGCACTGCTGGTTAATTAACCAGTTTAGCCACAAACTATGTGGCTGCAGAAAAAATAAAATAAAAATAACTGAGACATTAAAATGCAAGCTCAACTGGGACCTTAAATAATCACTGAACTGTTTGTTGTTAATCTATTTCTAAAAAAACCCAATAATATGCTAACATTAAGTGTAGAATATGGCAGATATGGTATTACATTGTTATTATAAAATTAATGAAATACAGCCTTTAGATTTTGATATATTCAGTGTTGATGATTAATACTGTGTATTCCCTATTTAATGCCCACCCCCCTCCAAGGTGTCACATTTTTAGAATGGGGGCTTTTAATAGAGGTTAAATTGTAGAAAATCGATCTCTATTAACGTCTGTTAAATAGTTCACAATAGTTTAAAATTGTGTTTTTACTGTTAAATACTTTTTGCAATACAGATTACTAATGACCTACTTTGGATACCACGATACGATCATGTTTTATATTTGGGTAATTCATTTTTATTTTGCAAAATGGGGGTTGGGGAGGGGGGGGGCATTAGGTAGGGGGCATCATATAGGGAAAATAAGGTGATTCATTTTTACATTAATTATTTTACCAATACAGAAACTTTTAATAAATTTGGGATTAAGGAGAATAAACATAAAATTTTCAAAACAGATTTTCAGTCAATTATATTTGCAGTTTAGAAGCTGTTCAAACAAACAAGCTTGCTCCACAATACGGTGCCCAAGTGAGAACCAAGTGAGAGCCAAGTGAGAACATGAAACAGACTTGGTGTTGATTGGCCTTTTAAAACCAACAAAAGAGATGGACAATCTTTAACAGACGGTGAACGCCAACTGTGAAATTATACAGGATGTGAACACTGCAAAATCTACAACACAGCTACTTCCTCATAAATGAGTGGCAGACTTAAGGAGGCTCCAAGCCCTCTCTAAATTTTGTGATATTTAAAAAATTATTATAATTAAAAAATAAAAATGTTTTATTTATTTATTATTTTTAATGTTAAAGAATCCGAAGATTCTTTAGGGCCCTCCCAAATGGATTTTCTCGATCTGCCACAATAAATCCTCAGATTATTTAACAGTTCTTGTTAAATTTCTCTAAAAAAAATTCTTGTATGGCCATATTTTCTAAAAAAACATATATATTAAAGAGAAAACATTTTGTCGAAGCCAATCCCAGAACTCAGAAAAAAGGTTAAACTAGGAACTATGGTAACAAGAAAATCTTAATGTATTTGGCATTACATTTTTCCTAATGTCTTTTTCTCAATAGTTAACTCAACAGGTCTTGACAGACTCTTGCTGTAGGCAAGTGAAACACAAATTAGGGTAAGCAGATCTTTGGAATGGGGGAAAAGCATTTTAATATTGATTTTACAATTCTTTTTTTGTCATTTATAAAATAATCCACTTATTAGATGGATAAGTGCATTAAGAATTTAGCAATTTCAAATCCACACAATACATAAAAGATGTAAAGGTACATTTCTGGAGCAGTATGTTTAAATTATGACTCTCTATAGTTGATACATTTGTTTTTTGTGGGTGGTAGGGGTTCTTATTAATGAAACAAACTATCTATTGTTGGGAGTGAATTAAAACATCAGAGTCAAACTCTGCTTAATTGCAACCATTTACAGTCCCAGTTAGAGTCAAGCATCTTAAAACAGAAAAAAAAGTCTACATGTTTAAGATTCACATCATGCATAACTTTAAAATTAAATGTTTAAAAAAATATTTTATATCCTATGTATGAAAGAAATTTAAATTTTAGAAGAGAATTATACAATGATATTTACAAACAAGAAAAAATAAATAAATAAAAGAGACGACATTCACCCAGAACCTCACGAAAATATCTCACAACACAACAATGACATAACTAACCTCAAACCCCTTTAAACCATAATAGTCATGGCTAAGATCAATAAATTGGACCATACCAAATGGATTTTGGGGGGTTTAAAGTTAAACCACTTGGCTTTAATATAAAAAAAAATTGTGCTAACAATTTGTGTTTTGATAACTATTTTAGTGAATATTTCATGCACAAATTTTATCTGTATCAAACAAAACTTTTGTCATGAACATATTTTGCGACTAATTCATGTGATAGTAAAAAAAAAAAAAACATTAGTGAGTTTCTGTAATTTAAAAATTACTGCTGGCAAAAATAAACAATAACATTCCAAAAAAAAAATGTCCATTCAATGCAAACTCAGTGATTTTCGCAATCATAGGCAAAAATAAATGCGCAAAAATATAGAGTGGAAATCTGTTCCACGCATCACGCTTGCAGACACCTTCTGTGCTATGTGAACAGATGATGTCATGCATTTGTTTAGCAAACTTAATTCCATCTTCTTGTACTGAAAATTCTAGCTTTAAATCAATTAAAAGTAATGCCTTAACCTTTACATTTTTGTATAAAAATCAATCAAATAAAAATCATAACTAAAAATATGTTTAAAAAATTAATTCCACATACTTTTTAAACTTTTCTTATTTCCATTATTTCCATGTACTTACATTTTTACATTTAAAAAAAGAAAAGAGTGGTTTGTGTTATATATACACACACACACACATATTATTTTTCTGTAAATACGAAATGAAAAATGATCGATAAAGTACAATTAGATATTTTCTTTTGTAAACAAAAAATCTTATTCAGAAAATTTGTTTCAGATTCAAAATAAATGTAAGAATTGAGAAAGATTAGCTCCAAATGGTATCAGAGAGAAAAAAAATATTATACTCCCTACAAAAAAAAAGAAATCCCCCTTCAAAACCAAAAATATCCCAGAAGCATTTCTGTTTATACTAGAATCCAGTACAATGACGAAGATGGAATAAACTTTGTTACTGCTAACCCAATATCACTACTGCACTAGTTGATAAAGGGTTAACATGCGCATGATGATGAAATGCATGACAGGACAGTGTTGAATCGGCAAACATGAAAGAGATCAAAAACATACAAATGAATTACTAGCACCCTCACCTGGGGGGCCCACTGTTGATGGATGGAAAAAAGAAGAAACATCAATGACATTAATCAGAGGACAAGTAAAACATGAACAATCACATATATTACATTGGTTAACACAGAATACATATATGGATTACAGCGCGCTTGCAAGCGCTTATTAGCTTAGCAAATAGATCAATTTGCAACTGCTTAAAAAGTTAAATAGTGCTGTTATATGAGTCATGCATGACTTTATTAAAAAAAAAAAAAAATCATTAAATAAAAAGTGTTGCATGAATAATATAGAATTGTCTGTTGTAAAATTGATAATTAATATCAGTGCATAATATTTATGGGTTAAAAATTTAAAAAGTGATAGATATTAATAAAATATTGCAGATATCACCATAACAAATTTAATCTATTCTGATAAAGTTAATATAATAGTGACAAATCTAATACATCACTTCAGAGAGTAATAAACACTGTTTGGTTATCAACAGACAAATTTTGCTGTGGTAAATATGAAAAAGATACCAAATGCTTTAAACAAACAAAAATTTGTTTAACAACACTCTATAACATGTTAGGTATCATACACATAGTATTTTTATTAAATCATTTACAAAGGAAATCAGGTTACTCTTTCTGATTAGCAACAAGTTGTTTTGTTTTTTTTAAATCTTTTTTCCCAATGACAGGATGGCACCAGGGCTGTCTTAAAACATATAAAGCCACCAGGCAAAGCAATGAAGTAGGGCCACTACCCCTTTCACTTATATAAACCTTAATTTATATTTTTCAAATTATATTTAGGGGCCGTCAGTCAACTGCCCAGTGTGCCCATGCGATAAAATGGCACATGAAGAACAACCGAATGGAATGAAAAACAGCAAAATAATTCACTAAAAGAGATCATTCTGACGACCAATTATGTGAAGCAAAAACCAGGCATTTTACCTCTCCATAAAATACTTTTAACATGTACTTCGAATGAAACCATCTGTAACCCACCTCATGTGTCAAATAATTCGTCGGCACACTGATGTAGGTTAGAACATTCAAAATTTTATAAATTGATTTAAAATAATTTTTCATGTTAATAGGGGCCATAGATTTTGATTCTGAAAATAATTTTATCTTTCACTCCTTTAATTAGTTAAATAAATTAATTTTAGACAATAAGGCAAATCAAAGCGACATCAAATTTTTAAAATGTTATGTAATTTAGAAAAATTGCATATGTGCTCCCTTCATCGTAGAGATGACAAATTGTTAAACAGCCCCCAACCATATCTGAGCTGGACCCTGCAAATAATCACTATGTTAAAAGCATATTGTCTCGTTTTTATACTTCCCATAACGAAGATTAAGTTTGTTGATAGCCAAGTGATGCTCATAACTCTGCGAAGCTGTGTATGCAAAAGTAACATAATTAATTTTTAAAATATAAATTTCTTCAACAAGATGTAATAAGAAAAAAAAGTGCAATAAGAATGTGTAGATATAAAGAGAAAACTGTGATCAGGGTGTCGCACCAAACACGTCCTATGTCGATCTGCAAGCAGACGTCTACTCTGACACGGACATCGAAGACAAAATGTCTGCTTCTAAAATGCTCAACACATTAAGAAATCGCGCTAACATTTAGCAAAAATGTATAAAAAGACAGCCATAATAACTACAGCAACAGAGCATGCTCATCGGCTCGCTCAGCATCAAACAGCGCAGACGGACAAACAACCAGGAAACAAGTGGTAAGAAAAAAGGGAGACAACTGTAAGCCAAAGACTCAAGGGAGAGAACTCCCGAGAGGCATGATGTCAGTAAATGCTTCGAAACAGGAGCTCCTAGAACACTGATGAAAAACAAACGATAAGATACGCTGAAATTGTCACAACAGACATGCAATCCAAGTGTTGGATGAGATTGTTATAGATCAAAAACTCGAGAGAAGTTTTCAAAGGAACGTTTCAGCTACACAAATGTTTTGCAATACCTCCGCTCCTCCTGACTTACCATCGAAAACAGGTGCATTCGCTGCAATGACACGAAACAGTCAACCAAACAATTCTTACACATTGCCACTGCCACAAAACACCCAAATGGCAAGGACGCATAAATGTTTTCATGATAATATTGTTAACTTTCATTAAAATGAGGTAATCTTAAGACAAATTAGAACATAATAAATGAACAAAAAGTGGAAGAAGAATTTTTTTTTTAAATTAACAATAATTATGATAAAGTATCAGATTGTGATCTAAACTGGACATATCTGATAGGGTATATAAAAAAAAAAGTTATAAAAATAAAGATTAAAAAATTATTAAAATTATAAATTAAATGTTACAACCAACTGAAATAAATAGAAATTTCAGAGATAAATAGTGAGAACAGTAAAGTTCCAATATCAGAAGCTATCATTGAATTTTTACCTTTACAAAAGTAATGTAAACAGGCAACTTGGACAAGTCAAAAGATAATGTTATTACATGCATAATTTCAGCATGCACATACATTGTACAGTGGTACGAGCTTTCATTTCATGTTAGTAACACTTTCTCTTTACTTTACTCATATGAGTCAAATTATCGTGTATATACTTATGTACAAAAAAAGATATTCTGTCAATAACACTTTTTTTAAATACTAGTTAAATGTAGGTAGAGTCCAAAAGAACATGAACAAAATTAAAATTAAAAACAAAACAAGTTAATAATACAAAATTTTAAAAACATCTTTCGATAACTTAAATATGATTCAAAATTTTAAAAAAGAAGAAAAGAAATTGCCAACAAAAGTTTAATCATACTATAAAGGGATCAAACATTTATATAAAAAATTGGAATTCTAATTTTCATACGTTATTCATACTTAGCTATGACAATGGCAATGATAACATCCATTTCTCTTTCTCTTTTAATGACACCACTAAAACATACCGATTTGTCAATCAATGGTCATTAGATCGTAAACATTTAGTAATTTTTGACACATAGTCTAAAGTGTAAGCCAGCATCCAATGGGTTTTGAACCACTGTCTTCAGCTTGAGAGTCCGATATCCTACCAATGGACCACTGATGCTCATATTTCTCAGTCTGTACTATTCAAAAGACACAGGGGTGTATGCAGAATGGTTGAAAGTGGGGACTAATAATGGACTTGGGTCAAAATCTCAACCCATGAAAAATGAGCTTCCCAACAGCTTGCTCTTATCACCATGTTAATCTTTAACCTCAACTTATTATGTCTTAGTTAGGGGTGGAAAATGATTTTATAAATGTACTTGCCTTTGGGGAAGTGAAAACGAGAAACTTACTTGACCAAAAACCAGAAACTTACTTGACCGAAAAACAGAAACTTACTTGACCTGAACTGTACAATATTTGGCCAAATTTTTATGTGACAGCAAAAAAAACAACTTGTGATGGGTTTCTGAGCCATGACAAAATTAACTCTCCATAAGGGCGACAAATCTAACACTACTGATTGTTGATTACCAGTACTAATTAAAATGCTATCGAATGTTCATTATTTTCTTGAGTAGGAGTTATTCACTTACTAGTTAAAATAATTTTAAGACATAAATAAATACTGGTGATCCATAGCATTTTTTCTAGCATAAAGTAAGTACTAAAAAATTTTTTTTTTTTTACTTGCCCTTGGGCAAGTTATGTTACCTACATGTATATTTGTTGTCCAACCGTGAAATATTACGGGAGTGCGGCAATGGTATTTTTCACCCCTGCTTAGTATGTCCTCTTTATTCTAAAGGAAATAATTGTTTTCCCCATCAGTGATAAATTTTGACCCTTGTTTATCTGTGTACGTCCTGTTTACTAGATAGAAGATGCCTATGACTATTCTGAATGCATAGCTTATGTTGTATGATTACCATTGTCATTGTTATAGTTCATAAGAATGAATATCCTAATATCTGTAAATTTTATCTCACTATTTCCTGCTGTTTGTCTCATGGTCTAGCAATGCATGCATACCTCAATGCCTAACTGGATGTCAAAATACGACACAAATCATGCATTTTTCTCACCTCGTCTTACAGCTGAATAATTCATAAGTATATACATATATATATATGTGTGGTGTATTTGCATGCGATAGCACTCAAATCCATGCATGGATAATTGGGTATAACAACAGAATATTTCAAAATCAAAGATGTCAGGATTATCTTGAAGGTATTCCATCATTGCCGTTGAACACTCTTAATCCTGACAGGAATGAAAATAAAAGCATATTCATGCAGGGTTCTTTAAACTGACTAGTTTCATATCTTACCTCCTTGTGTGGTCAGAACTTGAATAGGGTGTGACATCGGCCCTTGCCCAATGCTCGAATATGCCAGTGCACTTATGGTGTACGTCTGATTGGGCTGCAGATTGTCGACAGTCGTAACCTTTTGGTCGTTGGTCACATCTTTCGAGTCCCAAAAGAATATAGGCTTCTCGGGTTTCAGTGTATAAAAAATTTTGTAACCCTGTAATAATGTCAATAATTTTAATACAAAATAAAACATTGTAACAATTGTAACCCCCCTACATTTACTATAGACATTGTAATATGTTTGGCTACTACATGTATGTCCTTTTTGTTTATTGTAATTTCCATTTTGCACCTCCAGTGTATTTCTTATTTTAAACTATTTAAGAGGATTACAAAGCAGGAATATCCAAAATCATTTTGTTTATATATGAATTGTGTTTTCATATCATTTTAAAGTTACAATTCATTAAACTTATTCGTTGTTCACAAAAATTTAAGCTGAATAAATGCCATGTGAACAAACGAATTTGGCGTAAGACATTCTTAGATGACTTCTAAACAACATCTGATGTGATACTGGTTATATTTACGAGTGTATTTTCAATCATGTGTAATAATTTAAAGTTCATGACATACGACTGACTAATTGAGAGTTTATTTGCTTAATGACACCCCAGCACGAAAATATTGGCTATTGGGGCTCTAACTTGTGAAATACGAATGAAAATACATATAATATAAATGGTATCATAGAGGAACTTGTTTAGTATAATATTTATTACCCACCTACCATTAAAGGACATAATATTTGTTAGAAAATCTGTAAATCCAAGCACTGTTGCTATTGTAATTTCAAAATAACAATGAGCAATATATACAACATATTCAACCCCTGAAATTGCCACATCAGTCAGCAATACCATGGAGATAGTCGCTGTCTTTCATTCTCTGTGGCACTTTTTTGCCATGGACTAATGTTTTTTTTTTCTTTTTTTTTCTTTTTATTAAAAATGAAGTATACTTTATGCTAAAATTGCCATGGACACTTTTTCTTCACAGCATTTATTTTACTGTGCACATTTTCTTAATAGCAGGGTTTGCATATGCTTATATGACCTCATCATTCTGCACAAAACACTTGCTGCATATATTTTTAAGACACACCTCTATTTTCAGCTGGTAATTAATAATATGACAATATATGCTTATATGACATCATCATTCAGTACAAAACACTTGCTGCAAAAGATATGTTCAAGATGCACATCAATCTTCAGCTGACAGGTGATAAAATATACTTTGAGATAGTAAACAAAAAGAAGAATACCTCAATTATGCCATTTGGGATCTGTGGAGCTTGCCAGGTAATGTGGATCGTCGTAGAGCTCGCAGCATGGGCACGCACATTCCGAGGTGGACTTCCAGGAGCTATAATAAGATAAAGCCAGATAAAATATTTTCCCAATTTAATAAAATATCTCAAAAAAGAAAGTAAAACTGAAACAGAAAAATACCAACAATAATAATATTTAGATTACCTAATATTTTTCATATCGTCTGTAGAATTAGAATAAAAATAATAAAATACAATTACCTTATCTACATTTAAACAATTAATCAGAAACAAAAATAAAAAATTAAAACAGGAAAAAACAAGAACAATAAAAAAAAGAAAAAAAGAATTAAGTTAATGTTTTTTTTTTTTTAATCTAGAAGCTTGTTACAAATAGTTTCGTAAAAATAGAGCATTTTGAAAAATCTTCGCGTTTTATAAAACGGGTTGATGTTTTTTATTTTTAAAATGTGCATTTTGCCGGGTTTTACAAAAATGGTCGTTCAGTTTTACAAATCGAGGCATATAATTTTATGATTCATGCACAGTGGTTTTACGAAATTCGGCAAAATGCACATTTTTTTTATAAAAAACATCAACATGTTTCATAAAACGTGAAGATTATACGAAATGTGCCGTTTTTATGAAACTATTTATAACAAAGCTTCTAGAATGTTCTGTATGTTCTTTTTAATAAGGAAATAACTATTGTAGTTTTTGAGTTGCTGACATACATGTGCATGTACATGCATATCAGGTGGTTATAACATTGCAAAATTAGTTATATTGGCAATGCATATTGTACTAAATCAGCTGATCAGAGTTAAAACATCTTACTCTAAGTTCTTTAGATAAATGTTTGCTTATCACAGATGGACTCTTAAGCAGGTTTAATTATTTGTAAATCAAATGGAAAAATATTAAATGGAATAAATGGATATGCTTTATGTACTACTCCAGTCACAAAGACACTATGGCCTTTACTACCCCACTAATGTAAACCAAGTTGGAACTGAAGTCTTTAAATTTTTAGATATATTTCATATAGCATATAGTATTAGTGATTTTATCACCACTCAAAAGCCTAGATTAGTTTATTTGTCAGAGTGTGTTTTGTAAAGTTACTTATTTCTTGTAAGTATGCATGCATGAATTTCCATGCAACCATATAATCTTAGTTGACTATATATATATATATATATATATATATATATTAACATTCAAAAACCAAAATTATAGTAATAATTACTTTACAATTACAACAATCAAAACATTACTAATTAAATACAGAGAAAAACATAAATAACATATTTTTTAATATCAACTTTACACCAACCATAATAATTAAATACGATATATATTAAAATAAATTTAAAGTTTTTTCTATTATTAAAAAACAATGCATATATAGTCATACAAATATATTAGAAAATTTGTATTTATGGACAACAAAAACAAAATTATTATAAATTAATGGTTATCACAGTTGATTGACAAAAATAACAAACAGTTCACATTCTAAATCTAATGCAAAAGCAAAAACACATAAAAAATAAAATATATGGATGTCAAAATTTTATTATTTATTTTATTTTTGTTGAAAGTAATTATAAAAAGTAATTATAAAAAAACAATAATAAATACGAACATCAACATGCATATTCTATTTTATTCTATATAAACCTACTAGCATAGCAACAGAAATTCTCTTCAAATAATTTAAAATAACTTAATATCAATATTTATTGCTCTGCATGGGAATATTTAACAAACCCCACACACCATTTAATTATTCGGAAAATGGCTCCAATTTTATTAAAGAAATTAAAAGATACCAAAAACAAAATCCAGATGAAGTTTGCACAATGTAAGTTAGTTTGCTCAAACTTTGTCTACATATATAATATATAATTACAAAACATTCACACAAAACCACAAATTATACCTGGGTTTTTAATTAAATATAATGAAGTTATTTCACAACATACATGATACATTTGAGACACAGTGTCATGCAAATATGAGTTGATCACAGAAAGCATACAGATGACAAGAAAATTAATGATAGCAGATGATATAAGGGTAATATTAGTACACATAAGATTTATTACATAATATTATCTTAAAATAAGAAATGTGTAATATAGGATTTAATTTTAAGACAGATGATAAATTGTTTTTATATAAAATTATTTCAGTGTGTAAGAACATCAAAAGAGAGTGAGAAATTTGAAACCAGTATAACTGAGTACGAGACGATTATTATTTCCAGGTTTTTTTGGTTTTTTTTTTTAATGAAACATAGGTTAGTTTTTATGGTGGGAAGTTAGGAGTACAAAATCTCAGAATTTCATGAAAATGATCAGAGAAGGCAGTTATACAACTTTTAATTAATGCAAATTGCAAACAAGCTACCTAAACTTTTATATAGAAACCATATAGCCAGAATTGTGGTGATGTCAAATTGTGAATTTTCATGCCTTGGAGGGAGGAGGGTAGTGGTGGTGTATTGCTACAGGGCAAAACGACAAAACTTTTGCATGCTCGCTATTGAAAGTCGAATGTTCTTGGTAAACCTCTTTCCCAGAGTCACATCATTATCTTTATCAGCTCTATCTTTATTGTCACAATCAACTTTTGAACTTGTTCTGAACACTTAGAAAAAAGTTTTATTCTTGTCAACACTGACAGAACAGTACTTAATGTGTTTATACCCATGTCACATCCAATAACCAACTCCATACTGATAAAAAACTGCAAAGAGCCTGCCTCTTATCAAACTGATAAACACAGAAGACATTTTCAGAATCTGCACCTGAAGACACCTTCATAAAACAGGGAATGTCTAGAAAATTAATAGTTCTGATGTGACGGGATAATTTTAAATATGCTTTTTACAGTTTGTACCTACTAGCTTTTTATTGGGAAAAGACCCTCCATCATTACTGAGTCACAGATAAATTATGATAATGAAGTGTTAATGACATGTAATCCTCTTACATTAAGTTTAAAAGATCTTACGACTTCAGTCTTCATCTCTTCTATTTGAACACTAATGTATACTGATGCATTCATATTTAACCTTTTAGACTACTGAATATTTTTTAAGAGTTATTTGAAAAAAATCCATTTGAGAAGCATCTCATTTTGATTAAAATTTTTAAAACTTAACAAAATAAAAAAATAACATAAAGGTTACTTCCTCCCATAATGCTTTTAAGTACACAGGAAATACAATTTTGAATAGCGCATTTGATTATCGAGAAATGTTGTCTTCAGTATTCAAATGTTTAATTGACGTTTAATTGAGAAATCTCAGCTGCAGTATTCAGAAGGTTAATGTAGTATAAAGTTTACTATTATGTCATTATCATGTTGAAAATACTGAATGAATCTCTAAAATATTTCTGACTGAAACAAGACTCATTTTAACATCAATTCTTTTTAGTGTAAAATGTCCATAATTTTTTTCTTCATGTATTTTTGAAGCATTATTAGAATACATTTTGAAAGAAACAAAAGTTCAAACCAAACTAAGCTGCCAATGATATCCAAAGAGGAAACAAAAATATTAAAATATTTTTTTGGAAAGAAGCATTTTTCTTTGAGAGAAAAAGCATTTGAGAAGATATGTAGTATTTTTACTCAGGTGGGTGCAAAATTTCAAATCTGAGTGATTTTATAACATAATGCTTTCACAATTTATTTCCTATTTTGCAGATACCATCAGCAACTACATGTATGTTATCCTCAAATATACATCACCATAGATCTGAATTCCCAAATACCAATGACGAAAACAAACAGAAAACACATGAGACAAAATGCTTTTGTTAGAGATGAGAACAACATGTTCATCACTTCTTGACCTTTGGCAAAGGTTCTTGTGAAAAACCAAACCAGAAACACTTGCTCTGAACATGAACACTGGGAAATAGGGTTGACACACTAACAATTAAGGTTTTAGAATTAAAAGAAAATGGAAGTATAGATTTTCTCAAAATACCAGAAAAATAAATATTAATAATTAAAAACAAATACAACAAAACAGAATTTTTTTTTCAAACTAAATGCATCTGCTGCTAACACAAACATTTAAAAATTGCTTAAATTCCCTCAAAATCTTTCACAATTACATATTACATCAAATTCTGAAGGAAAGAAAATTGTGCTTTATTATCTAGGTGTTAACCCCCTCAGATTAAATTAATTTTTGATGTACCAAAGAAAAAGATCAGATAAAGAATATTAAAAAACCCACAATGGACTTACACAATTGTATATTCAAAACAAAATATTTTCACTACAGAAAATATGTTACAGTTGCTAGCAAGTGGACCAAACATTTGCTGGAATTACAATTTCTTCCTTTTAAAAAAATCAAGATATTATTATGATTCAAATTGTTACAAGTATAAATGACAAACAAAAATCCATTTTAATATTTTCTACATTCAGTCAAAGATGTCAAATTAACACCGTCAACTTTTACTCACATTTCAACACATTCTCACTTCAAAGAAATTGTTTCTTATCTGATTAAAGGAACAACTTGAATATATGAGCAGAGTCAGAAGGTCATCATTACTGAATGGTCTCACTTGCAGAAGCATTGCTGATGGTAATTCTGATAGCTGAGATCAAAGAACTAACACTTTTAAGAAGCAAACCTAATGGTCCTTGCCACTGATGCTTGAGAGGAGTGTGAACAGTGTGACCGAGGCAGGACTTTGTTTTACAGTTGTTGCGTCCATGATTAGAAGACACCAAAAAACACATGCATTGCATTTTGAATGTTTTTCTAAGCAAAAGATTTTAACTATGATTAATATTATTTTTAAAATGATGCAATACGGCCATCCCAAATACAATGACTATATAAAAAATATTTTAATAACATGCTGGCTTTCTCATAGATAATATTTTGAAAACACACAGGCCTCAAATTGATGGTGTCTAAATACTTGAAGAGCAATTGTAAGTCTTATTTTGGAAACACATAAATAGCACTTCATTTCTGGCAACAATATTTGGCATGGTGAGATACAATCAGCAATCACACTTATGGTAAATAAATTATATATATATATGTGTATATATATATATATATATGGATATTTTTTTGTTTTTGCTCTCATCTGTTTTATTATGGTGTATAGATAGAATGTATACAAAAATTAACTCTTCTCCTTTAAGCAATATCAATGGACTGATTAGGCTACTGTTCTTCTGCAGATTAAAATAAATTATAATGTTTTTTACTTCCTCTGTCTTGAAATCTTGCATCAAAAATCCTGAAGTCTATCCTCATAAATAAAAACCTTTCTTCACCATTATATCCCTATCCATGAAAATTGCCCATAATCTTTATTAACAAATCACAAGCACTGAATCATGAAGACCCACCAGTGATCTCAAATGCGTTTGGCATTTTTGGCAGACATACTATTTATTTTACATGCTGCCTGGCCAGAAACCGTTAGAAGCTGTACATACTACAGTAAATCAAGTCTTTTCCATTTAACACTAAGTGATGCAAGTCAATTCTGCAGGTGAGAGAATTTTCAACTACCACACACTTGTTGCCAAAAATATGATGGCCAAAGGAAAGCACTATACTTCATACAGTAAATCAAATGCTCTCAATTAACTACAAGAATTGCTAGTCTATTCTACACATAAGAGATTGTTATTCCTTGCATATTTTTGTCCATGAACTTGACGGTTAAAGGTAAGTGCAATACTTCCTACTCTAAATCAATCCTTATTACTTAATTACAAGAACTGCAAGTCTATTCTGCAGGTGAGAGAGAGAATATTGCTCCCCATACACTTGTTGCCAGGAACCTGATGGCTAAAGGTACTGTTAGCTCTCTTCATCTTAATAGGATCCATCCAACGAAGCAAAACCCTTTACATTTCTAAAGGTAACAAGTCAGAAAAAAAATGAAACGAAACTGAACATGTTCAGTGTCAGATCAATTAAAGTAGTCTACATCACCTCTGAGACAGCTACTAACAACTTACTTAGTCTTCAACAGTAGATAGGGAAAAAATGGTTCATGAGCTGATATAGCTGTTAAAGTGGTGGTATAAAAGCTACAGAGATGGTAAAAGTTGTAAAGCTGGTAAAATAGGTGTAGAGATGGTAAAAAGGATTACATTGGTAAAAATAGGTATAGAATGTAAAAAGGATTAAGTTGGTAAAATACAATGTAGGTGTAGAGATGGTAAACAGGACTGTTGGTAAAAATAGGTGTAGAGATGGTAAAAAAGGATTAAGTTGGTAAAAATAGGTGTAGAGATGGTAAAAAAGGATTAAGTTGGTAAAAATAGATGTAGAGATGGTAAAAAGAATTAAGTTGGTAAAAATGTTTAACTCATCAAAATTCTTTATGCCAGACAAATAAATTGAGTGCTTAGGTAAAAATACTTGAATACTTGGATTAAGTTGTCCAAACTTATATTTAAACTTAACCACTGGTTAAGAGAAAATATTAAAGACAAATACCAAATAAAGTGATAATTATGTGTAAACTTAATGTGCAATAACAAAAAGTGCCTATACGTAATAAACATGGATCTATTTTCTACAAAGATAAGAAATATTCAACTAACTCATGCTTTGAACAACTGGAACAGGTTAATACAAAATGCATGCAGTTAACCACCAGACGTTATTTTCAACCATGAAGTCTAGACTTTAAAATCTTTATGAGCAATGAACCAAAAACATTTAAGATTGTAGCATCTTACTACAAAACATAATTGGCCTCTAGCCAAAAAAACTGACAAATGCAGGACAGACGTGTAAAATCAAATGCAGTTAGAGCAGCTATAAAACAAGACATAGAGGTTAAAAAACCTCTATGGCTAGCAACTGTTTTGCTGTAAATCAGATCACACTAGATAAACGTTGGAGGTGCTGAAATTATTGGCGCCACTGGCCCTCCATATCCCACGGCAAGAGTCTACATGAGTGGAAATGTGTAGAACAGCACATCAAAGCTATGTAATGTTCCAGTTAGTTATCAGACACTGGGTGTTCTCATTCAATGACAATGCTTGAAATGTGGATTATTTTCACGCTTACTAAATCTATCAATTCCATCAAACACACAGCACGTTTCGGTTAAGAGTGTACATAAAAATAATGTCATACGCATTCACACCTTTCTACCAAAGGAATAAAAATATAAAAAAAATAATCAGGAAGAAGATAGCCCTGACAACCCAAAACTGAGATAACGAACCCAAAACTGAGATAACGAAGTCCTGATAACCAAGAAACCGTAAAACCTAAAGCCCTCATTACACAAATTCTTAATTTTAATCCTAAATCCCTCATAACTGAAATCTCTAATATAAAACCTAAAGCCATCATAACTGAAATCTCTAATATAAAACCTAAATCCCTCATAACTGAAATCTCTAATATAAATCCTAAATCCCTCGTAACTGAAATCTCTAATATAAATCCTAAATCCCTCATAACTGAAATCTCTAATATAAATCCTAAATCCCTCATAACTGAAATCTCTAATTTAAAACTTAAAGGCATCATAACTGAAATCTCTAATTTAAAACGTAAAGCCATCATAACTGAAATCTCTAATTTAAAACCTAAAGGCATCATAACTGAAATCTCTAATTTAAAACTTAAAGGCATCATAACTGAAATCTCTAATTTAAAACGTAAAGCCATCATA
>JAULBS010028803.1:0-10395 GCA_032355785.1 Symmetromphalus regularis
CTTTAGCGGGTATATAGCCCACATTGGACGGGATGCCAACCAATAACCAATAATCGATAATCAATAAGCAGCCCGTCCATTTTGGACTAGGTCTTTACAGAATCCCTTTACCGACACATAGGCTACTCTTTCCGATTAACGGAAATACTACTTTCCTTTTCAGTAATTTCAAATTTTTGCTAAAAATTAGTGCAAGAAAAAATTTAATGAAACTGAACAAAACATTTCATGAATTAAAATTACTGCATGCGCCCTAACCAAGCGAATATCTGTTCTTCACAGAAAGAAGAGTTCCACATATTAATTAGCTCCCTTGTATTCAGGGCAGTAATTAAGATGTAAAAGCAATGACTCAGCTTCAAGGGCATAATAACGCTTTGTGGAAAATCATTTAGCACGCCAGCACTCTACTAAGTGACGACATTAAAAAAAAAATTCAATATTTGTTTAATGTAAAATTCAGTCTGTGATTTTTATCACCATTGATTGACCATGCAAATGTGTTTTCCTTCGATTTTGAAACCTAATTAGAAGAAGAAAACCAAATAACATCCAAATTATAAAAATAAACAAAGATAATGAAAAATCAAATATCATTAAAAAGAAAAAGAAAATAACTGAAAGCGTTTACAGATATTCTCAAATGCTAAAGCCCAGTGCATAACAGCAATAATATCTTAATAAGATTAAAACTGATGTCTTAATTCCGTTTTAATAATATTTTAACATAAAAAAGTCTCCTAAGTCTAAAATGTTTAATGTAAATAAAAAATATAATAATAATAATAATAATATTTATATTAAATCAATCAATCAATCAATCAATAAATAGACAGCCTGAACCCTTAATTTGCGACAAAAATAAATAAGCTACAGAGAGGACAGTACACACTATGGCAATGCATTTTGTTACACCGGTAATGGAACAGTAACTGGAACAAGAAATAACCTACAAATCGTGAAATACCAACTGGAAATGAAATAAATCCAATAAGAAAACAAAAACATGCCCCGGGTGAGGATCGAACTCACGACCTTCAGATAGCTCTATTTGGTTCAGTGATTATGAGACTGACGCGCTACCTACTGCGCTACCGAGGCGATACAACAGCACTGCTTTATTAGAGACTATGAAGTCAACATGCGAATGGTATCAAGTCAACATACACATACTGAACAAAAAAAGAAACGCAAAAGTGTGCGGAAATTTCATAAAACTCATGCTGCGCACGCTTTACACTTCTCTGCACATGCCTCCAGTAAGAAAAACCGCCAACATCAAAATATGGTTAAATTTTATTCAATCAAACATTGCAAATTAAATTTGTATTTCGTTTGCTGTTCAGCATAGTATCAAATAAATAGCCAGTACGTAAAATACTTGATATTAAAAGGAGTTTATTGAATTTGGCTGAACAAAATGATTATGCTGTTTCTGAACGTATGCATTTCGATTATTGCTCACTTGTAAGAAATAAAATGTAAACGAATCACTATCAGTAATTTTACAGGGAGATAACTGTGAATGGTTTCAATCGCGCGCACGTGTGTGTGTCAGGCCCGTACGCATGGGGTGGGGGGGAGGGGGGTGCTACGGGTGCACACGCACCCCCCCTAAATCTGTCGAGGTCCGTAAATGCAAACGCTAATTTACTAGAATGACGTTAAAAACGAAAATAAAACATTCGGGCCTTCACAAACGCACTCCCCTAAAGAAAATCCTGCGTACGGGCCTGTGTGTGCGTGTTTGTGTGTCTGTTACAGGCAATGTGTAAAATCAGGCAATCTGTAAATTTTCTGATTCGCTCAGATAATCTGTAGAAATATTTCAGGCAATCTACACATTGCCTGACTTTTCATGATACTTTCTTGACACAGAGCATGAAATGAAAGATCCATCATTCATTGACAGCAATTGTCGTAAAGGTAAACACAACTATTGACAAGATGCAATGTTATTTAATTATGTAATTTATTTCAAAGAAAAATCTCCACAAAGACATTCTTCAAAAACAAAACACTAACGAAAACTTCACATCGAAGTAATTAACATTAAAAAACACTATTTGATATGATTTTAATAGATATTTTTTTAATTCGCCATATAATAATACTTGTAATAACGATAATGTCGACCGTCAAAGTATTATTAAAACACTGCTAATTAAAAACCGTACGTAAATGTACCTATTAAACGTAAAGCAATCCATTTCGTGTAACTTAATTTCACAACAAATAGGCCCACTGATTCGAATTCGTTCCTAATGACAGAATAATACCTCGAAATGGACAGATAAGTCTATTCATAATGTTCGCTAATCACCTTACCGGTTTTTCTCCACGGTGCCAATTTCATAGCATTTGTCTTGCATAGAAATAGACATCTGGAAGGAAACCGATTCGCGATGTTTTAGTCGCGAACAGATACATGTGTGAATGTACGGATAATGAGTACATTAGTGTGTTGAGACCTATACAAAGTTAAGTGATATTTTTTAGTGCGTTAAAATGGTCATATTTTGTATTCAATTACTAGTGATTCATCTGTAACGAACACTTTTTCTGACAAAGGGAGGTTATGAAAGATGAAAATAAAATTATGATATGTAATGGAGATGATATCAAATTAACGGACTATTTTCTGTAATGAAGTAATGAAAAGAAATCATGGTGAGAATGTTTTAGGATCGTGTTTCTCTAGGTGGGCGGTGGAAATGTTCAGAGGGCGGTGAAGAAAAAGGGAACAGTAGGGGGCGGCAGGGGGGCATCAGAACCAACTAATAATGTTGTTTTTTTTTTCTTTTTTTTTACAAAATCTGTTTGACAAAATCTAAGTCACGAACACTTAAATGTGTAAAATCAGGCAATCTGTAAATTGACTGATTCACTCGGGTGATCTGTAGATTGCCTAATATAACAGACACACACACACACACACAGACACTCGAACAATGTTTGCTTTACAAAGAATAGAATTAACATAAGTAAAGTAAAGTAAAGTTTGTTTTATTTAACGACGCCTCTAGAACACGTTGATTTATACCTTATCATCGGCTATTGGACGTCAATCAAACGGTCATTCTGACATGTATTTAGAGGAAACCCGCTGCCGCCACATAGGCTATTCTTTTGCGATAAGCAGCAAGGGGTCTTTTATATGCACCGTCCCACAGACAGGACCACACATACCACGGCCTTTGATGAACAAGTTGTGGACCACTGGCTGGAACGGAAAATAGCCCAAACTGCAAATGGGTTCACTGAGAAGGATCGATCCGACGACCGACCGGTTCACAGGCAGACACGCTACCTTTTGAGCTACATCTCGCTCCCCGTGCAGTTCAAAGACCACACAAAAGTTGTATTTATCATATGCCAATTTAAAGTTCTGTTTTATGCTGTTTACGCTGGTCGATACAAAATTTCATAACAGGGGAGAATCCAGGAGTGTAGTTTCGATATCACCATGAACATGACGATGATGATCAGGTCAATGGTGTTTAAGATGATAATGTTATGCTGGAGAAGATGATGAGTGGTGCTAGTGGTGGTGCTAGTGGTGGTGCTTGTGATGATAATATGATGACGACGATGAGGTGCTATGTGTCATAGGATTAAATCCCTTTAGCGGAAACAGTGGGCTATCCCAATTTCTAATATATATACTTTAAAATTTCAAAACAAAAATTTGTGTGTTGGGGTAGTGAGCCCGGTGTGTTCATTCACCTGCGCCTGTTTATGTAGTTGCTAATATAGCTGTGTTTGAGAACAATACGGACTGAAAAAGGGCAGCATGTTTGTTTAAGACGACTTTATTGTCGCTAGTCAACATATTAAACGTCAACTGGTTAACTTTGACGTGAATGTTATCTCTTTATAGCGCTGTGTTTTCACATCACCTGCATGGCCAGAACAAAGGTGATGTAAAACAGTCAAACATCACCTTTCACAAGATACAATATATAAAATATGTTTAAATATTTAATTTTGGATAGGACAGTGTGTAAAGTCGACATCGAATATGTTTGACTTGCATTCTTACTGTGGTACTTATTTTGTTTAGTAATGTTAGGGGTCATCCATTTTTTCCAGACCCCTTCCCTCCCCCAAAAGCGTACAAATTGAAATGGGGAAAAATGATTATTTCGCTGTATTGAATTATCTTTTTTTATTATTATTTTGAAATGTGTTCATGTCCCTTTAACCACCCCACCCCCTATAAAGTACGTTTTGTACGCTTGTGAAAATTATGGGGGGGGGGGGAATTGGATAACCCTTTAGATATCTTAATTGTTTTAATAAAACTTGTATCCTGTTGAAATCCTAATGACAATACTACTGTTTAAAACAGTATATCTACACAATGCTGTCTAAGATCTGTATATGATGGAATGCTACCATGAATCAGTCTAAACAATGATAATACAATTGTCTCAACTTTTAAACACTTTAAAATCTGATCGGCAAAGTAAAGACCAAAACAAAGTTGACTAATTGCAAGTAGGTGTGATACGCATAGCATTTTATTTACGTGTCACGTATTTCACTAAACTGAATAATAAAAAAGTTCAAAATAAGGCATTGCATCGTACTTCATTACAGTCATCAGATGGCATTATCATGAAGGTAAAACGATATTGCTGATTATGGTTGTTAATGAAATGATATGGAAGTGTCAGTGGTGATGGGTTTATTGTTCTTGTTAATGTTGGTTTGTACTGATGTTGTTTCTGTTTTCATTGTTGTTGGTTGTTGTTGATAGTTGAATTATGATGGTGATATTGAAAATTATAAACATGGCGGTGATGACACAGGTTTACAGGTCAATGGTGTTTAAGGTGATAATGTTATGCTGAAGTTGATGATTAGTGGTGCTAATGGCTGGTGCTTGCGATGATAATATGATCACAACGACGTCGAAGGAGATGGTGATGACGATGATGACGATGACGATGGTGTTGAGTGTGCTGCTGCTGCTAATGATGATGATGACGATGATGTTGATAATGATGAAGATGATGATGAAGATGATGATGATGATGATAATGATGATGATGATAATGATGATGTAGTGGTTGTGATGTTGGTGGTGATACTAAGTCTGATAATGGTGGTGGCGGTGGTTGTGATGCTGATTCTCGATTTTGATGATCATTATCGTCATGATGACAACAAATATAAAAATAATATTTACATTTTATAATTATACATTAATTTTCTTTATCAAATGATTTCATGATCCAATTATCATCGACAATATCTATTGTAACAATAATCATGACATTCAACGTAACAATCAAAATATTATGTTTTTAAGCAATTTTGTTTGAATGATTGACATCTTGTGTTCATTAAATACGAAGTATATACAACACCATGCTAGTTCTCAGCGCTAGATGACCTTAAGAATACAATTCCGCACAGGTCATCAATATATATGACTAAGTACGGGAAAATTTCTAGCGCCAGCACCTGCTGAAGTTTGCCTTGACAGAAATCGATGACACTAGAAGGAAGTTTCCAAGAAAGCGAGACATTTGCGATGGAACCAAGAGAATGCTTCACCGATCGTTTTGGATGTGTGACTCGCGGCTACTAGTGCTCTGCGAGTCGTGGTGCAATTAACGCAAACACAAAACACTCATACAGCTCGTTCGAGATGTTAGATTGGAAATCGTCTGTTAATTAAAATATACAGATGTATTAATATATGTCAATAATTTAATCAGTGAATGAAAATCTTATCGAAACTATTTCTTATACTTAAAATTCAAAATATTCCAATACTGTTAGGTTGGTTCACTTTGAACACAATTAGACCCAAAATTATCGTTTTCGTTAACTGGATGTCCTTTATAGAATGTTAGATTTTCATCATAAACTTCATATTAATTGTATTTAGCTGGAACAGTTTAATGTTAATTATACATAGGATTTATTTTTAAATATTATTTTCATGGGTTAGCAACGTTTTAAACAGTGAAAAGTAATGGTTTTAACAATACGTTAGCATGTTTTAATTAGCGCATGGTCAACATACGAAACCAATAGCCGCTATAATGCTACTGTTTCGATTATCAGTTTCCCACAGACTTGACAGCATATACCACAGGATTTGGTAAATCAGTCGTTGTGTTTTAAATTTATTTAATAAAATATTAATTATAAACATTGGTTTCATAAAATGTTTAAATATCAAAATATTTTAAATTAAATCAGTGTAATGATGTTTTAAACGAAATCATAATTATAACCAAACATAAATAGTAAATAAGTATAAATAAAACAAGTTACTGATTGTTATAGAACTTTATCATCTTACATACAAAATATACATTATCCATTCTCGAAGAAAAATTGTTTTATTGCATTCACATTGTCTTTTTGCATACACAGTCGTTTTGTACACACATTGTCTTTTTGTACAAACATTATCTTTTTGTACAAAAATTTTCTTTTTGTACACAGTCTTTTTGTACACACATTGTCTTTTTGTACACACATTGTCTTTTTGTACACAAATTATCTTTTTGTACAGTCTTTTTGTACACATATTATCTTTTTGTACACACATTGTCTTTTTGAACACACGCCTTTTATACATATATTGTCTTTTTGTACACAAATTGTCTGTTTGTACACAAATTGCCTTTTTTTGCACACTTTGACTTCAAATAAATTAACACAAAAAACTCTTAAAACGAAATGATTGGTTGTTTAACGACACCCCAGCACACTGAGAACTTTGTTTATTTAACGGATATTAGGTATCAGATAAATGGTGTTTTTGCGTCTTACGATCTTCAGAGAAAACTCGCTAGGTTCACACAGGTTACTCTTTCTGAATAAAAGTAAATAATATTCGCTTACCCACAGACAAAACAACACATATCACGGCCTTTTATAAACCAATTGTAGATCATTGGTTTTTAAAAGATACAAAACATTTTCTAAAAATTCTGCCTAACTTAGAAATGCATGAAGCATGAAAAATAGCACATTCAAACTTCTTGTTAAAAGAACAAGCGCATTATGTTATTTGGGTATGGGCTTCTTGGAGGCCCCACACAACTGAAGGAACATGTTCTATTTGTAATATGCAATATTCAGATCTTTTTGTTCATGTTATAAACAGTTGTCAATATTTGTCAAAAACAAGAGACTTATTTTGGTGCTCACACTTAGACACTGGCCCAATTGAGTTGAGCACTGAACTACACAATCTTCCAGATACCGAATTTATTACACAACTTCTTTCTTGTAATCCTCCAATTAATGTTGATAAGGAAACGGCTAAATCATTTAGTGAGATTGTTATTCATTTTATTCACTTACTAAGTCAGACATACTTCAAGAAATCAATGATTATTTAATTTATTGTATTTTGTGAAATCGCTATTATTATTGTGTATATTCTCCTTCTTTCTCTCCTTTTTATGTAACAACTCTCTTTAAGAGAAATAAAGAATATACCTACTGAGCCATGAGGAGCACTTACTTTGGTTTGGAGCCGATATCCAGATAAAAACTTCAAGTCTCGACTGAGATTTGATCCCAGTACTTACTAGTCGTGAATCCGAAAGTGTAATCCTTTACCACCACATAAGTTATTATGATTGACTAGCAACTTTTTTCACAGGCAGGACAGTATTTAATTTAAGGAATAACAATCCGACGACATCCATACCTCAGCTGAGAGCTTCACTACTGAGTTACACATCCACTTCTTCACAAAGGACATTTGAATATAAAGACAGATTGTACTGAAAGCCCACTATTCAAAATTTACCGCCAATACATTCCTGTGGTCAGAATTCCATTTCGAATATTTATTATGTCATGCATTTTGTCAAAATCTGTTTGTTGCGAATGTTTGGCATTGTGATGAGGTGCTGCAGAAATCTACACAGTGAGCGTTAAATCAGCATGTTAACGGTGTTAAATTGTCTTGTCTGATTATGTGATGCAAACAGAAACACAGAAACTTAATAACAGAATGCAATAATCAGAGAAAACTATTAAATATGAATATTTAACAAATAAAACGAAAAATAGTAGTTAGATAAAACTGAATGAAAGTAAGAAGAAGGAAAATAAGAAAGAAAACGAAAATAAAAACAGTTATACAGAAACTTAATAACAGAATGCAATAATCAGAGAAAACTATCAAATATGAATATTTAACAAATAAAACGAAAAACAGAAGTTAGATAAACACTGAATAAAAGTAAGAAAAAGGAAATTAAAAATAAAAACTTAAAAATAAATGGTAATTAAAATTATAACATCACACAGATATCCCCACAAAGAAATTAAAATAATCCTGTTTTGCGTTCAGAAGACAGATTAGCCTTCACAATCGCTGTGTAACAATTTCACTGGTTCCAAACGTTCCCATTTGCTTTAACCTGAAGCGCAAAAACTAGTCTAGCCAGAAATTTCTTGCTGAACGCATGTCTGGACTCGTGGTTCATGTTTCGGTTACACCGATTTTAAAACACATCAGTAATTTAATTGAGAGACACATTTGCGTGTTTGACACGTCTGAGAAAAGTTGTGCGACGAACTTATTTACATAGTATCAAAGTTATATCACATATTTTTTGTAGTATCTTCTTCATATCATATGTCTGTTTGGGTTGAGTCCAATAAACCAGAACAATCTGCTTCTGTCCGAACTTTATTTTTCCTCGGATCCTCGGGGGTCCAGATTTTGGCGATCATGGTATTGTTGGGTCCCAAGTGAGGTTTCTTTTCGTCCCTCCATGACAACGAATGACCAGATAGGGGAGGGAATCCATACTTTTCCACATCATCCGCCATACCTGAAATATGTATTTTTAAAACATCACTGATTGGATAACATTAAATTAATTATTATAATGAACAGGCAAGGTAGAGGGTATAATATAAAGGTTATTTAACGACCAATCTTGGCTGTATAGGTGTATTTATTTTAACCTGTTTATAATAAATAAATAAAAAATAAATAAATAAATGGATGGATGGATGGATGGATGGATGGATGGATGGATGGATGGATGGATGGATGGATGTATGGATGGATGGATGGATGGATGGATGGATGGATGGAAGGACGGACGGACGGACGGACGGACGGACGGACGGATGGATGGATGGATGCGATTTGGGAGGGTGGACGGACGGATGGATGGATCGACGGAAGGACGGATCGACGGACGGTCGGTCGGTCGGACGGACGGACGGAAGGAAGGAAAGGCGGGGCGGCTGACGGAGGGAGGGAGGGAGAGAGGGAGGGAGGGAGGGATAGACAGACGGAGGTAGGGAGGTAGGAGGGATTGTGGGGGATATTGGAATTATCTCAATATATAGATCAATAGTTTTCTTTCAAAAGAAGCAGAACAATATTTCAGTTTTAAAATTAAAACATTCATTTTTTATGTTAAATGTTCAATAGTGAAAGGATTATATTTACATTGAACGTATGTGAACACTGAGATATCAATAGTGTTTTGACAGTGATTAATGAGTACGCGCCTTCACGAATTTGCACGTATATCAACTGAAATATCTTTAACAGATACGGTTTCGTCCTATATATGATATTCAGTAATTGTTATTAACCTTTACTTGGACAAACTATTATAATGTGCATATTATTATAAAAATCGTCAGTGGTAATTTTCAATTAATATTTAATTAAAACCTTCAAAAATAACTATTTCCAGAGTATTTTAGAAAGAGGGATAGGCGTATTTTGTTTGGTTTTTGTATACTGTTTTCGTTTGCCATTTTTTGGTATCGCAGGAATTAAGTGTTAATATGCATTCTATTTAATCAGATTTTGCAGAAAATAAAAGAATTTTGATAATTTAATCAAGTATAATTCATAAGATTTTCAGATGTGTGTTTTTAACATCATGGCATAAAATGTAAAAGCATTGTATTATATGAATTTTCAATGTTCAATTCAAATCAAGTTATTTCCGATATTAGCATTTAATTAAAATGCATGTACTTTGGGATTATTAAAAAAAGTATATATATATATTTTTTTTTTTTTTACTTTTTAACTTTTCATTTGATATAGTTTTCATATATTATTTGTTTATGACGTAGCTTAGAGTTGAAGTATCTGTTAAACATTCTGTTTCAAAGTTTTAATAATTTTCTTTAACAAAAAGCAGAATGTCTTCGGGATATGTCAATTTGTGCTTCAATGTTAGTGTGCCTTCCGACTAGTTTTCTTATGTTAGTATCATGGGCGTAAATCCCGAGGGGACACGCCCCCCCTCCAACTTTTTGGACAGGTGGGGACGCCAATATAATTATCCACCCCCCCACTTTTTGTTTAGAAAAACTGAAAATTTCAGTGAAATTAAAATTAAAATGCCTAAATAATAATCTTTACCA
>JAULBS010028814.1:0-10395 GCA_032355785.1 Symmetromphalus regularis
TGGACCCATATGCAGTTTGGGCTATTTTCCATTCCAACCAGTGGTCCACAACTGGTTTATCAAAGGCTGTCCTGTCTATGGGACGGTGCATATAAAAGACCCCTTGCTGCTTATCGGAAAGAGTAGCCAATGTTGAGGCAGCGGGTTTCCTCTAAATGCATATGTTAGAATGACCATATGATTGACGTCCAATAGCCGCTGATACGATTAAAAATCAATGTGCTCTAGAGGTGTCGTTAAATAAAACAAACTTTATTTTTTCAATTGATTCCTGAAGAATCATTGATACATTTGGCCAGAGAGTCAATAATTAGCAATGTGTATCAGATCTAAATCATAATTTCTGTGAGGGTGTTTGTTCATGTCATCATCGTTGGGGAGGTAGTGGTATTCATTTTTGCTTTACCAATAGTCACGCATGCTTAGTTTGTTTACATTAATTGGTATCATTTAAAATAACCAGCATGACATCTTCAGCCATTTGTATTGTGTTCACCATTATCAGACTACGCTCACTGGAGTAATTATTTCTCCATGACTGACTTCTGCACAGTGACTGCTGAGATTTTCTCTTGTTATTGATCAGCATTGATGGGACCAGTAGGTAGCCTGTCACTGATCAGTAGGTAGCCTGTCACTGATCAGTAGGTAGCCTGTCATTTAGCTGTCAGTGTGAACAAACCAGTTACACGTTGGATTAGCGTACTTCATTTGCCACTTAATCATTCATTATACATTGTATTTAATAGGTCTAGGGATTTTTATTATCTAGATAATGGAAATTTTAGTACAAATATGTATTCCTAGAAAAATTGCTAGATTGCAGTTTTACTAAGTACATGTAGTGTCGGAGAATATGTTGTTTTTTCTTCTTTTTTCAGACCTAGTAATCAAATACGTAGATATTTATTTACATTAAAAATAATGATAATTGAAATTTAACAGTTATTTTTAGTCCTATTAAATTTGTTTTGTGATTTCTGTAGATAATGTTAATTGTTTCACTTTCATGATATATATTTATTTTAGACCAAGTTACTCCGAGTCTGATGACGGTTTAATGTTTATGTCTCTACCGTCACGAGATGAAATGCAGACAATGATGGTAGATGGCCGGGAGGTGGTGCTCCTCGATGTGGATGTGTACGACCAAGTTATGAATGGCCTAGCTCAACTCCGATCCAATCTTTCTCAGCTCTCAACTGTTATACAGGTATTTAAAATACACAACAGATGTTCTATATGTGATTAATAAATGGCAGTCTTGTCATTCAGGTTTTTTAACACATGATAAATTATTTTTTATTATTTTTTATTTAGTGATTATATTAACCATCTGAGCCTCTAGGCATGGCAAATAGATAGTGTCCTTACCACATTCTTAAAAGTATTTAAATGATACATGTGAACTGTCAAGTTTTAAATTGATCCTCTCAGAATTGATATATGTATACAGGGCTTTCCCCAGGATTTTTTAAAGGAGCTTACATTTTCACAATTCACTTTCATGCATGGATAATTTGATTACAGAAAAAAAGAAGACTAAAAGTGTGACATAATATAATATAATAATAATGTATAAGTTTTAATTTTTTTCACTAAAATTTGTCATCTTTGTTTCTTTATCTCGCCAATGCCTCTACTCAGTCAACTGTTGCTTCTAAGCATTAATTCTTCTATTTTTCATAGATCTCCATGTGTGACCCCCACTAAGCAATCTTATTTAAGTTTGGCATAAACTGCAAAACATACCTATAAAAACAAAAAAAATGTAATGTTCAAAGACACTATTAACTAAAAAAATATTTTAAAACAAGGAAACTAGCGTTTTTGTTCTTTAATATTAATTAACATTGATAAATAATAATTTATTGTCTATAACGGTAATATTTTACAGAATGACCTTTAATATCAGTTTCCTTATATTACACGGAACTGTAGATGGGTTTCATGGGAATGTTTCATTGTCATCTTCAAGTTGTTCTGAATGGTTTAATCTTTCAAGGTATACCTCTGCCCCAAGTAAGCAACAAAAAGGGAAGTATATATATACCAAGGGCGAAAATCCATACATACATTTCAAAAGAACTTGTCTATATTTGCAGGAAACTGAAGACATTGATTCAGACCTGAACTGGGCTGAAAGTTACATTCAACATAGCTATGTACAAGAGCGTTATGACCAGTAACCATTTGTCAAGTAATTATACTTTAAACAGTAAGTATCTTATTTTAAACATGGCTACCTGTGTGTAGAAAGATCATTTTTTTTAATGTCAAGGACATTTAACAGTTTCTTTTTTATAATAACGATGAGGGGTCAAGTATTATTTTATTTATTTCACACAGAGGCTGTTTTGACTAGTTGTTTTATGATAAACTAATAAAACTGGTTGTAGGTTCACCATACTTGTATATTTAATTGATGGTTGTGGATTGTGTTGAAAGACTAGACTTGTTACTTTATTTCCCTGTATAGTTGTCAGATCTTCTATTAAACCTGCTTGACTAGTATTATGTATTTTTATGTATTAGTGTTAGAATAAAGTGTTACCGCTGGCAGTAGCTAATGGAAATTCAACTCCCAAAATTCCAGGTGGTTTTCTACAATACTGCCATAAAAGCGGCCATAAAATTACTTTACGGAAGTATTGGCTGCCATTTCAAAAATATAAAATTATGTTTATTTTATTGTCATAGTAAAATTATTTAGCGACAGTAATTAGGTGCCCCTCTTCCCTGTTCGGTTGGTAGAGCGCTGGACTCTCAAACAGACTGACAGACCAATTGTTTAACATCCCTTCACCACCTCCCCCCCAACCAGCACCCAAATTGAGTCATCATTCGAATCTCCTCAGTGATGTTTGAGATTTGTTTGTTACATTTATATGTCACATTTCTATTCCCACTGACTGAACAGTCTAAATTAATCTATAAAACTTTTATTTGTTCATATTTCAATATGTTTGTCTTGCAAGACTTAAGATTTTTTTATATTTTTTTTCAGCAACCGTTTCAAAGTAACAAGTTATTCGAAGATGCAAGAAACGTGTGAATTTGACAGTTAAGCATTATTGCCATGATTACAGGAATGTTTAACATACAGAGTAGGAGTCTTCAAGTTTAATGATACATATCTCAGTAGTTCAATGTGTGTGAGAGGAGATTAGACGTGTGAGAGGAGATTAGACGGGTTATCTGATGTTGAGATTAAATGGATATTGTCAGTATTTACAACTGACCCCTGTCTGTTCTGACATTCACTACCACAGCTTAGCTAATTAAATTTAAGTCTTCACACACCGTGATGCTGGCTTCTGTGTAAAGTTTTCTCTGTCAGTCTACTCAAAATTACCACCTGTTTACTACTGTAACTCAATACATGCAAATGCTGTATGCATTTAAATCAATTTAACAGATATTGATAATAAATAAATCATTGAATTACTGGCAGGGCAGGTTTAGAAAAAATAAATAACAATTGTCCATAAAAAAAACCACCAATCAATGTAGTTTTATGACAGATTGTAAATCATGCATTTTCACACCTGTTCGTTTAATGGATGATACATCATGGATTTTCACACACTCGGTTTAACAGACGGTAAATATGGATTTTCACACACTTTAGGTTTAACGGATGGTAAATAATGGATTTCCACACACTTTAGGTTTAACAGATGGTAAATCATGGATTTTCACACCTCTAAGTTAAACAGATGGTAAATATGGATTTCCACACACTAGGTTTAACGGATGGTAAATCATGGATTTTCACACACTAGGTTTAATGGATGGTAAATGTGGATTTCCACACACTTTAGGTTTAACAGATGGTAAATATGGATTTCCACACACTAGGTTTAACAGATGGTAAATCATGGATTTTCATACTAGGTTTAGCAGATGGTAAATATGGATTTTCACACTAGGTTTAACAGATGGTAAATATGGATTTCAACACTAGGTTTAACAGATGGTAAATATGGATTTCCACACACTAGGTTTAATGGATAGTAAATCATGGATTTTCACACCTCTAAGTTTAATGGATGGTAAATAATGAATTTCCACACACTAGGTTTAACGGATGGTAAGTCAAAGATATTCACACAACCTAGGTTTAATGGATGGTAAATCAAAGAATAGCCCTAAATGCAATTTCATTAAACATGTAAATGGACCACATTTTACTCAAATCTATTTTCCATTTGTTACTTACATGTACCTCAATGCATAAAAAATCTTATTTGATAATTATTTACTGCTGCTAACGTAGTAAAGGGCATTTTTAAACCATGCAGTAATTTTATTATTATTATAGTCAATAATTGAGAATACATAGGGAATTATGCTTTTTAAATTCACAGTATCTCATCATTAGTGTATTTGGTGATATTAGAGCAAGAATATGTTTCATCAAACAATAACATCCATAATTTTGACAATTCTACAGAAGTGATGAACCTTTCAACATGTTGGTTGTGGTATTTAATTAACATGATGTTTATTGTTGTTAACATGTAATAACTACACAACTACATACCCATTGTTTTCTCATGTTAATTATTACACTTATTTCAGAGATGAGAATTTCCCGCCAGTTTGGACTTTCACGACTTTTGGGGACTGATTTTGACACTTGTCACACTCTCTCACCACTTGGTCATTATATACTCCGTCGCAATGTCCCTCCATTTTAGGCAGGGCTGGATTTAGACCTGGTTGGGGGGAGGCCTCAACTTAAGACAAGACAAATTTAAGAAACCTAATACGAATGAATAGAATTCATTTTATAATTATTACATTTTTGTATAAAGGCAGTCGTTTGTTGGGGTGGTGGGTGAGGGCCTCTGGGATGGGCGCATTGGGCAATTGCCCCCTTATAATTATACCAACGAAGCACTTCGTACTCAGGTATATATTCTTGAACATTATAAACTTGTGTGATAAAGATGGGAAAACAACGAGTATGTAGTTCTGTCTTTGTATTCAGTGTTTACATTAACATGAATACTGTGTAAAATTTAATCCCGTTTCATGTAATACCAGAGATCTTGCAACCAAAGATTTATTTCTATGCAACGGAATTGTACATGACTCAAGAAAACTGGATACCTACTTTAAATATTGTCATTATAATGTGTGAATATTGGAAGGAAATATTTGGTCATACAACTCTAGTAACTACAGAAAACACATTAGATTTTATATAACATTGACAGAAGCAGATAATTTATAAAACATACTTTGAAAGGTAGTATTTTTGAAATGGTAGTAGTACTTGGGTGATGAAATGGCTTTAATTGTGTATATAATGTTCAGACTAGTCTTGCTGGGGTGGGATGTGTAAATTTCTAGATTATTCGTTATTTAAATAATGTAGTTTTTAATCATTATTTAACTTATGAGATATCAATGCTTGCACTTAACTTATGTTTAGACAAACCTTACTGCTATTGATTATAAATTTTCATGTGAGAATGGACAAATTACAAAAATTCACTGTACAAGTTAATTCAGGTATTTCACATTTTGGGTTTTTTGTTTGTTTATGCACACACACCACATGAGCACATTTAGTTAACCTGTATATTCCAGCTGAAGTGTAATAGGTGAATAAAATGTTTGAAAGCAATCATAATTATTTTCCTTTAGAAGCAAAAAAATAGAAAGTTGTGTTTGTGAAGACTCAGTCTGTAGGGACTTTTTCCACAGTTAAATTTGATTTGGGAATGAAAATGCATTTTATAACATTTTCATCAGTTTACTAAGTAGTTGACTGTTATAATAATATTATATCATGATGAAATTTCTTGTATTCATGTTAATGAAATACTTCAATTCTATTTGCACATCTTAAATTCATGTATCTAATATTTCATCTGTAATAAAAGTTACATTTGTTTATAATCATGTAAGTACTGAAAGAATTCAAATATTTTATTTTCTCACACATATTAAAAGTAAATATCACAGTGACATTTTCATTACATTTTTATACTGTATTTAATTTTTATAGTAGAACTTTAACTGTTTACGATCATAGAAATGGTTTTTAATAAACATTTTTATATGTATACTAGTCTTTGTTAAATAATGGCTGACAGATTTTGTGTAATGGATAGTAACATATCTCTATTCTGGGGAGTGGGATCTAGCTCAAACGGTAGAGTGTCTGCCTGTGAACCGGTCGGTCGTCGGATTAATCCTTCTCAGTGGACCCATTTGCAGTTTGGGCTATTTTCTATTCCAGCCAGTGATCCAAAACTGGTTCATCAAAGGTTGTGATATGTTCTGTCCTGTCTGTGGGACAGTGCATATAAAAGACCCCTTGCTGCTTATTGGAAAGAGTAGCCTATGTGGCGGCAGCGGGATTCCTCTAAAAATATGTCAGTATGATTGACGTCCAATAGCCGATGATAAGATAAAAATCAATGTGCTCTAGAGGCATTGTTAAATAAAAACAAACTTTACTTTTAATTTTTTGTTCAGCCCCTTGGGTGTCCACGGGCCTTGAAAAACCTACTAACTGCCCACTCTCTCAGTGAGCTTGCTTGTATTACATGTGTAATGGTTTTGCATCTATCTGTATGTTAATCTCCAGTATGTGGACAAGACCTGTGGAGTGCATTTGAAAGTAGGGTGTAGGGGTGGCATGGGGGAGGGGCGTCCTTATCTAAAAATATTTTTATTTAGCCTTTAAAATAACTTTAGTGGTGTTTTTATTACTAAAAAGTGGTGGAGGGGTGGCATGGCTCCCATAGTTCCACGGTCTCTATTAGAGCCTGCAGAAAGATTGTTTGCTTTCTGATAAAGGCCAAAACATCAGTGAAGAGTGTTTTAATTATATATTGATATATTGTCCAGTCATCATAATTTTATTGTTTCTTTGACTAATCTCAGTAAAATAGTAGTAATACAGTGTACTAACTTGTATAACATGGCTACAATGTAGTGCTCATCTTCAACAGTTGATATTGTTACATGAAGTAATTAATTCTCATCATTTCCTACAAACATTGTGATTAGATGTATTTTGGGACAATCAATACTACTAACTAGCTATTACATAATTTATTATGTCAGATAAACAGTTTGTATCTTGTTCTGTGATGTGGAGAAGAGGTAAACTAGTTGAATATGTCATCTGTGTTTCATGTTGTGCAGCAGAATTCACATATTAATTAAACTGTTAAGGAGCATACAGATTCTATACAGTTTATTTGTAACTTATATCAAGGGTGGATTCAGAACGCCCATTGTTGGAAGGGAGGGAGGGTGCACACACTACTACATAGAAGGCAAAGTGTATAATCAGAACAAATTTACATTGTAAAAACAACAAATTAACGATTGCTGGTGTGGGGTATGGTTGTCTCCTCTGTTGATATGACCCAATATATATATAAATTATAATTACAGAGGTAGACCAGCTGCCAAAATGTGATGGATTGTTAGATCTATCCACTCAGAGGACCTGTTGAGATATTTTATTAATGTATTCTTTGAAAGTATTTTAAATAATATACATAATTAAAATTAAATGTCCTAAGACAAACCTATTTATGTTTTCTTCATGGATAAAAATATGTTTGAAGGATATATTAATGAGTCATATTTACATTAAGGCAAAAAAAAAAGAAAGAAAAAAAAAAGGAAATAAATGAAAGACACATTTTTATTTTCCTTTCTTGCTTTGGTGAAACATTGTGCTCATCGACAAGTGTTTCCTTCAGAGTGGATCACAAATCAATCAGTTTGAATTTAAAAATGCATTAAAACTTTGCAGACACAAACCCCATTGTTGTTTTGGCGGTAGACCATAAATGAATTACAAACCACATGACTTAAAGGCGGGTCACTGAATACATGTAGATATGAAACCAGAACAGGGAAGTTACTGTAGTTGTTACCTGATCACTGAATAAAGATTACTTATCAAAAGAATAACCAGTGATCCGTGGCTGTGTATCAAAGATAATATTTGCTATCCTATGAGAAAATACTTATATGAGATGATCTACAGCTAATCAAAACATTTATAGCTTGTATCATAATGGTAGTATTTTGTTTCCTTTCTCCACACTTGGAAATCACTATTTTTGCTCTGCCTGTCAAAATGTGATATACATGTACAATGAGTTGCCATTTATTATCAAATTTATGTCTCGAGTGAAATAATTTTTCTTGTGACAAAGAAAAAGTAACAAGGGACATAAATTTGATAATAAATGGTAATGAGTTTGATATTCTGTTTATTAGCCCTGACAATTTTATTTGTTCTGTTCTTTAAACTTTCTAATTGCATAACAGTTTAGAGAAATGCTATCCTATAACATTTTGTAAATTAATGTTACATTGTTCTTTTTCTTGTTTTAGTGATACCATTTGCACTTACCGGTATACAAAATTATAATGATGCCATATTTAGTACAGGCAAGCTTATTGGTCATAACGGGCAGAGTGACCCAATGAAATGCCTTGTATAATATTTCTCACTGAGAAAATATGAAAAATATTTCCCAGTTATGAGTGTCCACTGGGGTAATAAATATCAATTAAATAGTGCCAGGAAATGTTTCTGTCATACGCTGTAATATGTTCAGTTTAAAACAATCATACAATTTAGGTTATGTAGTGCATGCCTCTTAGTATTTAATTTAAATTAGCAGTAGACACATGCTGTATTGTATTGATTTCATGTAGAAATGTTGATTTTGTATAAAATAAATAAAATGTAATATCACTTTATGTTCATTTTGTTGATTTCTACATTAAAACACCAGATGCATTGGATCAGACAAAATTAAGTTTGTGACTGTTGCATTTTCCAAAACGACAAAATTGTACCGGACAATGTTTGTAACTGGCTGGTTTATTTTAAGGCTTGATTTCTCTCATATTAACATCAACATCTATCCAAGGCAGTCTGGTCAAAGCAAATAGCCCTTACAAAAAAAGAAGAAGAAAGAATCAGTGGCAGAAAAATGTATCTTCAACTAAAATGCATTTTACCACAACACATTTTTACAAATAATTAAAATGCCTTTACTTTATTCAGTTGTTTTTAAAATAATTTAGCACTTTAGACATTACTATGATCCCAATAGCCAAAATATTTTTTGTGCAATACAATGCTATGTTAATAAACTGAGTATTTTCACTAAATTTAATTGTCTTTACATGTATTTATAAAGTGTTTCCTTAGAGATTTATTATTGATCTGAACACTAAACCATTTTCTTTTAGACTTCATTATAATGAGTATACAATGTTTTATTGAAAGTTTGCTCAGGAGGAAAACAAATACAGAATGATGTAATCAGTTTTCAGTCTTAATAGGATATATTTATTTTTACAGAGTCAATGAGCTGACCATGTTGAATGAGAGGTTGAAGATCCAGCTGGAAGAAAAAGAAAAAACTATTTCCAGCTTGAGCCGAAATGTCACCACACTCGAGAGCAAAGTTGGAGAGATCAGTTATGAAATTTCAGAGACTGATACTGCTCGACAGATTCGAGAGGAAACCGAAGCCCTCCATTCTGCTCTCCGCAACATCGCTGAAGCCGTCATCAATGATGCTGATCGTGGTATCGAAGAAGACACCGAACAGACAGAACCAGTAAGATCAAGTTCACGAACAGGATCACCGACTCGAGCAAGGTCAACCTCACCCAGGGCAAAGTCACCATCGTTCCGACAACGGTCGCCAAACCGATCTCCATCGCCTAGAGGCAGGTCAAGATCCCCAGCTTTTGCCGATGCCACATTCTCGGCCGTTCAAGCAGCTCTGAATAAACGACAGCTACAGGTATCAGACCTGCGTGCAAAGCTTTGTGCTAGCAGAGACCATTGCGTGACCTTGAGAAAAAATATTGACGATGTTGAGAATGAGAAACGACGTTTGGAATTGCATATTCTCAATTTGAAAGAAGACTTTGAGACAGCGTAAGTTTGAATTTGAACTGATAATAATAGGGCCTTTTAAAAAAATGTTTCAGAGAATATATTTTAAAAAATAGGGAGGGTTAGAATAATCATATATTTTTAAGGATTTATAAATTTTAGATTGTTAATTATTTAAAAATTGAGTAAAATATGAGTGATTGTCCCTTCTTCCAGATAAGGGCAGTGAGACATAAGTCACAGATAAACCATTCAGTTAGTATATAAGGGGAAAAAAAAATGTAATTAAAAATAAAAAGTAAATGATATATTTCTGCATTGATTAATTGATTAATCTTTTATCATGGAATGTTGTCATTTGTTTGTTCATTTGTTAGAATGTTCTATCATTCATTCATTTGTCTGTAAATTCGTTCGTTCGTTCGTTCGTTCGTTCGTTCGTTCGTTCGTTCGTTCGTTCGTTCGTTCGTTCGTTCGTTCGTTCG
>JAULBS010028825.1:0-10394 GCA_032355785.1 Symmetromphalus regularis
AATATTTTGTACATCCCTGCAGTATTTTGGACTTGGCCACACGTATTTCCGATAGACTTCCGGTTGATAAAATGTTAAAAAGTTTGAATGTTAAATTCGCATTGGGAATTTTTTGACACACACACACACACACACACACACACATATATATATATATATATGGAAGACGAAGTATTTTAACATAGGTTATTAGCAAAAGTAGCACAAATAAATTGTGTAAATACAACTCTATTACAGTACATAATAAACTGAGTATAATAATTATTTAGTTATTACAGTTTTTAAACTGTGTTTCCACACAATATTCCACAAAGCTGGTAAAATATAATAAAAGGGACTATCGACCCGAACAGCTATTTTGATCACAGAGTATAGAAAACAATCCGTTAATGACTACAATGTGTTTAGTAAGTGAAACAATTGTGAAGACTAATAAAGATGCTGTGATTTACTGGATGATTTGCTATATAATACTTACTTGCAGTTTGATACATCTGACATCTTGAGGGAGCATGTCTTCTCACTACAGTTGCTATATGTCGTGTAGATAACAGCTGAAAATATCCACTTTGCACGGTTATGTTACATCATATAAATGTGCACACGTGTTGCGAAGAAGCAACAGTTTTTGAATAGGTTATAAATAAAAACAGAAAATAAGAACTATAATTTTATACATTTTAGATTATTATATGTCCCCGATTAGAAATTTGACATTAAAATTGTGAAGATTTTTCTTTTCTTCATAAAAGCGTAATATGGGCTTTCATATGTCGAATTTCATCATAAAACAATATTTTGTTAAAATCGTCACTTGGAACAAACTACAAAAATATCAATATTTAAATGATTGTGTTTCAAACTTTTCTTCACTGTATCTTCTAGTTTTGTTTCACTTCTGGTTAATAAGTGTTTAAAAAATAAATTCACAAATAAGGCCAGAATGTTTTTTATTCGTTAAATTAGCTGAATTAAAATAAAATTAAACGTGAAAATTCACACTTATTTTATTTCCGTCTACTGCCCTGGAGGCTAGATAAGAAAAAAAAACTACACCATTGTTTAAACAAAAATATTAAATTTACACTTTGAAATTAAATATTTTCTTTTCATAGGGGTGAATATAGAAGTATGCAGGCATATGACTAGTTAAAAGAGTAAAACTGGTAAAATTTATTTTATTTTCCCCTCCCAATACATTGTGTAACTTTTCACCCTCTCTCCTACCCTATTTCGGGAGGGGGGGGTTATGTTTGAGAAACAAGTAATACATTTTTTAAAAACCTCTGCCATAATACACAAATTATTAAAATTATTAATTAATTATATATAATTTTAATATATAAACCTAGTCAAATATCTTTAAAATATATTTTATATAAATTGTGTAAATACAACTCTATTACAGTACATAATTTACATTATTCAAATGATGTATTTACCTGCTGTTAAAAACAGTGCAAAAATAATCTTCATGTTAATGGTGAAAATGTTGCGATTACTTTGTCTCTTTCTGTGACAGTGGAGGCTAAATGAATGTAAAAAATCTACAATCTATTAAATAGGAATGAAACATGGTTGCGTGGCAACTATCAAGATGAGTCACGATTATATCAGTTATATTTGGTCTGTTTGGCTAGTAATCAGGGTGGATATAGAGGGGCAATGTGGAGTGGACGCACACAAACACACATCATTTTGTTGGAAGGATAAAAATTAAAGAGTTCACAATATCAATAGGGTTAACGCCATTTAACAGGAATTGCCAGAAATGTTGGAATTTTAACATTTATATCACGTATTACTTAAACCTGAAAGTAATGCACATGGGCATTGTAATGGTAAACAAATAGAAAACAAATGTGTAAAAATATTAGATTCTATAAACTTTTAATTATTCAGGATATAACGTTTTGTTGAATAGCAAGGCCATTTTATACATTTCTGATTATTATATGTTAGTAGATAGATTACGTTTTATCACTGACTTAATCAAACCATCAAATATCTATACTTCAATTTTTGCTTTTAAAACTTGAAAAGTGTTAGCTTCAACAATATATCGACCTTTTCAATTTCAACACATTGTTTTGTTTTGTCTGTTTGTTTTGTTTGTTTGTTTGTTTGTGGGTGTTTTTTTAAGTCACTGCGGTGAGTTGAAAGTTCTCACTACCCTATAAATACAGCCTTTTAATCAAATCCTAGACTCTCCCTTGGTATCATTTCAGTATTTTATACAAACTTGGGCGTCGACATTAACTTCTTAACAATTTCATTTGCCACATTAATATATGAACTGATAACGAATACCATATGGGCGTCTCTGTTATTGAAAAAGAAAGCCTTAATATTGGTAAACCCACTCATAAAGAATATTAATGAATCGATCAATATCACCACAGCTTACTTTGGACAGCTACATTTAAACAGTAATGAAAATACATGTAATTCCATGTATTTATAATGAAAGATATTCCCCAGCTGTTATCACTGATCAACATGTGTGCTGTAAATTTATTTTGTATGTAAAAAGTATGAACAAGTCATTGGGAACGTGTTGTGTATTGACAGAAACCAAATATTTTGGTGATTAATTACTTAATAAGTTCGCTTTTTATGAGCAAAATCAACTGTCTTCAATTAGTTGTCCCGAACTTCTCTAATCTGATTTAACCATATTGTTTACTTGCTTAATCCAACTATATTCTGGGGTGAACATCAAGTCCGATGTCAAATATCTCCACTGTTATCGCCTTTGTTGGGGTTTCTCGCGGTCCTTTCTAGCAGTTCCCACTTCAGGATTTTCCGCCTAGTTTCACTCTACTATTTTCGTCCACGTTTCTTGAGGTCTTCCTCATTGTCTTTTTCAAGTAGAAGTCCATCGGAGCGCCATACTCCTGAAGGTATTCTGATACATAGCCAATCCAGCACAATTCATCTTCGGAAATTAAAATTAAAATGCCTAAATTATAATCTTTACCAGTATTTCTCTTTATTGTATCAATGTAACACTTTAAACCATGTCGTCTTAGTGCGAATATACTGAAGTACATATGTTGTCTATAATGGTAGGAGGATTGGAGGTGGGGGGTGCGGGGTGGTTCGTCCTCCCCACTTTTTGGACAAGGGTGTGTTCCGCCCCCCTCCCCTCCACACTTTCAGGGACGGATTTTCGCCCTTGTGCAGAGGAGATAGTTATCGAGCTATTTTTTCTAGTGATTCAAATTATAACTCAAATTAATAAGTTGTTTCGTTATTTAACAGTTGTCTCGACTTAAATTAACTGAATGGCAGAAATATGCTACCATAGAAATGTATTTTCAGTTTGTTATCTATGACGTATACAATAGTATAACAACGAACTGTTGGGTTGTTAGGCGATCAATCAACTTTACACTCTAGATCGAAGGCGTTGCAAAACATAGCTATGATATACATTGTAATATAATACACGCCATCTTATTTAATTTGTTATTAATAAACAAAAATTTCAGCAAGATAAAACAAGGTGGGGTTATTTTTAAACTTCGAATAAGTCATCGATTCGCACACCTCAGAGGTATCGATATAGGTTTTAAAATACGAGTTCACGAATGTGGTTGTAAAATATGTCCACAAAGCACATCGTATCTGTAAATTGTTAGTGTCAAAAATATTCATTCATTTTATTCTATTTTATTTTCATTAAATAAACTGTTTTAAATTAAAAAGATCATAATATCATAAAGGAAAGATCCATAACCAACAGTTGCGATGACGAATACAACTAAAGAGGAAAATAGAACACGTTTATTTTCTCCACTGTTTTAAGAATCATTGCCGTTTGGCATCACAACGATGCAGTGCTCTTTTCGTCCATGAACCTTCTTGTATTTGGTTTACTATAAAGGTTTTACATATTATAAATATACATGCTCTACACGAAAGTGGACTAATCAGAGGTTGGTCAGTTGAGTAGGGTGGTTATTTTATATGACATGCTGGCAGATACACAAGTTCATAAATATGACTATAAGAGCGGTCACATACAATCTACAAAATCGATTGCGTATTCAGGGCATTCCCGGTCTTGCAAAGAAACTAACTAAAACATTACCGCATTCCAAACAGATATTGTCCCAAGGAGACAACCGTTCCAGACATCCCTCAATGACACTATTGGTTCAGATATTGATCCAGCTTGAGAAGCAACGCAATCCAAGATGTGCCCCCACCACCCATTACATTTTTTGATATTTAGTATATATTTATTCATTTCCCAGTGTAAATGTATGTTTCTGTGTGTGACCCCACTTTTTGGCACCTTCCTACACCACTGAAAATCATGATTCAAATATAAAGAATAATTTGTGTTTCACCTCCATGTAGCTCAACATTTTCACACTCATTACTAGACCGTATAAACAAAAAATACCAGTTACTTATTGCCCTTAATTTATTGTTTACAAGTTGTTTAGTCAACGAAAAGTTGTATCGATCACCTTTAACTGGTTGGCGTTTGGGGTGGGAAGATTGCATTTAAATCAGAATGACAAATTTTTCAGCGCCAAGACTATAGGGTATTGTCATAAAAACATCTTCAAAACAAGAATAAATTCTTTATTTTCCCAATCCCATTCTGCATTGTGTCTGCAGTAACACTTGTTCACGTTCAGTTTAAAACAAAATCAACTTCTTTCTGTATTTGGTTTACTAGAAAGGTTTTACTGTACACCTAAATGTGCATGCTCTATAAGATAAGAAAATGGTTCAATCAGAGGTTGATCAGTTTAGTTTGTCCTTTAAAGGAGTAGTTCTTTCTGATGCATGTTAAACATCAGCGACACCAGAACTAGATGTGATAAGCGATTTAATGTTGGTTCATATTCCATAATCTTATACAGGTCAACAGTGCCATGTTATTCATAAGGCTGACTAGGCTGAAGCCTAGGGGCCCCACAGGTACTAGGAGCATGTCAATGTTTTTATTGATGCACTGTTACCAGATACAGTACCCGAAGTACCTCAAAGCCTAGGAGCCCGGCCATTGGTTAATACGGCTCTGAGGTCACTATAAAAAATTATGCCGAAATCTCATATCCATCGCATGAGGGGGGTGGGGGAGTTATATAAAGTTTAATATTTTATTAAAAAATATATTATTCTTTAACTTTTTTCTGCATAAATGTAATCATGAGATATTAAGTTTTTACTAAATATGTGTGTCCCTTACATATATATATGTCCACACTGTTACCTCCATTATAAAATGTTCATAATTGGTGCTCCATGAACTTGGTCTTGTTGTACATCATACCAAGTATCTCCCACTTCCACACTTATCATTTGAATGTGGCCTTAATTCAGCATCTTGGGTCACAAGACAAACAAATTTAACAAATAAGTATATTTCTTTGCATACAAAGTTTGAGCATCCTTACTGTTACTGTCTTTACATATGCCAAAATTAGAAATTACATTTTTAAACATTTAAGGAAATTATGGTGTCTTGGAGCACACCATGTACCAACTGGGCAGTTGACATTTAAGCTTGACCTTGTGTACATCACTGCTAAAATATTGTAAAATTGTCCCGTTATAGTCCACACTGTTACTCATAAAATGGTAACTGTATGGACAACTGTACCACTGTCATGAGTATTGTTGAGAAATTCACACAGAGAAATATAAATATTATTTCAAACATCATATGTGTATGTAAAGAGAAATATGCATTTTTATTGATCCTACCTCACATCATGGTATGGCAACAGTATGGAAAGAAAACAAACTATTGTTGTTATTTTTGTTTTTTAAATTCAACTTAAGTCTGAGATTGCTAATTATGATATTCTGTTCCTCCAGTACATCGTCTTTATTTGTAGTACTAATAAAACAAATTAAACCTTTTTTCTATTTTCTATGTTTGGCAAAATTGTTACCATTTTTTTATATTGACCCATAAGTACTTAATAAATGACCCCAGTCAATAGTTGGGTGAAATCCAGGAATATTTTGGGTATATTTTTTCACTCCAAGAAAGAAATTATTTTGTATAGCATCAATACAAAACAATTGATAGCTACTCCACAGGCAATGGTCGGCCACATTAGTGTTATAGATGATAAATTACCAGGAATCGCAGTTGACAAAGGGTAATTGCTCCCCCAAGACATTTGCCAAAAAAATGTTTATTAAAATATAAAATAAGTTTGAAATAACAATTTTTAGCCTAACTGTCCCACTCCCCAGAAACCGTTTTCAGTCCTACTGTTCTACTGCCACTACTGTAAGTAAAGTATCAGTTTACATTTATTTGCAATACTTTAAATTAAGCTTCTAACACATACCAAGAGTGATGAAACAACAAAACAGAGTAAAATGAAAAATATTGTTTATGTATAATGAAACATTAGCAAAAATAACAAACAAAATATGCAATATAAATAAATTATATATTAAGTGTATCACATTATTATATACTCATCAATAATTTTAAACAGCTGGTAGTTTTACAATCATTTTCTTTTATAACTAAATGACATATCAAAACAATTTTTCCTTAATAGAATATCATAATCAGTTTTAAAACACTTAAAAATGTTTATTCTCAAACCCTGTTTAACCCATTAAGTTCAATGTAACTAAATAAATAAATTAAAAAACCATAATAATAATAAAACACATAAAGACAAAATGTATGTATTATGATTAAAACTTTCATTTAAATGAAAACAAAATTATTTTGGTGAAAATAATTTAATTAAACTTCTTAAAATTTTGAAGCATGCATATCTGTTTCAAAATGGCATGTCTTCAGACAACATGCGAAGTCACATTATCTGGGTTAGACATTGATTTTTACTACCGTATCATGATGATAGAGACACACAAAAAGGTACAGTTGAGTGTCGGTGCAAGATTCACCCACCACTTAATCTCAATCTGGTAAAAACAGCAAGTGGAAAATAACCTGTATTTAACAACCATGTGTACCTTAGTGATCATCTCAAAAATCTAAAAGACTGTGTTATACATACAGTGTTCATATTGTGGTAAAGGATTAATGTTAGTTATGTTTTGATGTTGTTAACAAATTGTTTATTTCCAGCCTATAAAAACATTTCTAAACATAGATTTGTTTCATATGTGCTAAAAGACAGTTTAAATAGGGCCTACTGACTCATTTGAGATTGACTTTATTATTATTCCAATAAATCAAATGCATTTAGAATATGTTGGCTGATCTAAAAATCATAGTTGTGAATGATGGAATGATATAGAATGCTGTTATGTGAATCTGTACAAAAAACCATCAGTACAAAAACATATTGTTCCATATATGGATGAGTGATGGGGGAATTAGAGATGGGGAATGAGGGATGGGTGAAGTGATATACAAACACTGTCCCTATGTATTGGATTTTTGAGATGGTCTCTAAACAACAGTTAATTGTATGGCTGCTTAATACAGGTTTCAATATAAATAAAGTAAAACATTTTCTAAAATACCCAAAAAGCACAACCAACATGCACAACAAGAACATACATAAAAGTGACTATTTTAAGTGGTAATGTCAGCAGTAAAATTATTTAATATCTTTTGTTTCCATCCAATATATAAGTGATGATTTTGTAATCAACAGAAACACGTCTACCACAGAATGGCTGAAAAGCAATTCACTATTTGCAAACTTTTTAAATTAATGTATAAAATAAACCATTAGCAGTAGAAAGACAAGATTTTTACATTTCACACTGCTTCAGTAAATACCCAACTAGGTGTTAAATTTGTTGTTTTTTACTTTTTTTTAAATTTCTTTTATTAGTGTTCCCCAACATCTCAATTACCTCACTGCATGTCATCCCATAGCATGTAACATCATCATATAATAAACATTTCATTCAAGCAATAGAAGACATCTACCTGTATTAAACATACAGGTCTTCAAAGTGTAGTGTTACTGAGTATGTTTGTTTTGTTAATATATTGTGTATACGTTTTGATATAATTGATTTGTTTGTATATGTTTGGAAAAATGTATAAATTAATCATAGTGTGACCCCCAATAGCCGATGTTTAATTTTGTGCTGGGGGTCGTTAAAAATAATAATAAATAAATGTTAGTGAGTATATTAATTAAAACTAAGTGCTTGAATAACAACACGATTTGGGTTTTCACTAACTGCAAAACGTCTCTTACAGTGAATGCTAAACCAATCTAGTGAGAGCGTAATAAATGCTCCATTTTATGATATTTTTTGAAGCACCCTGAGCACTTATTATTTCAAATGTAGTATTTTGAAATTCATGTCTAAATATAACAGAGCTTATTCACATTACAGAGTGCCTGCACTTGCAGAGTTATGTCCCATTCAAAACTGAAGTTATGAAAAACTTATACATGACAATTCATTTGTGTTTTATTAACAAGTGCTTTGTAACTAATAAACTAACATAAACAAACAGCTAGTAAAGTGATTATTTTATCACAGTATATGTGCACTTATAATAAATACAAATTTTGCCATCACAGCATCTACATGTGTATGTGTGCATGTTTTCAGTTTTTATTATTATTTCTTTATTTTACTTTTCTGTTTTAAAGCAATTTTAACACTCACTTAATGTTTATAAGAAAATTTTGTATATAGTGTCTTTTTATATACAAAAACATTGTTAAAAAGTCTTTTTATTTAAAAACAAACATGAATGGAAGGGTATATTTTGTTTTTTGTTGATATTAAATAAACAAATAGATGATGATACAGGAATTAATGTAAATAATGCTATCAACAATGGAATATAGAGATGTTAACAGCTAATCTTGAACATCATCAGAAGGTGATGTGTTTGAGTGCATGCGTGTGTGTGTGTGTGTGTATGTATGTATGTATGTATGTGCGTGCGTATTGTATAAAAAAAATCATGGGCAGAGCCTTTTGGTGTAGTCAGGTGGGAATGCTAACCAACTAATTTATTTTAATGTATCTTTAGAATAAAGACTTCATTTTGTGACTCCTTATTTAAAAGTTTGTACTAAATCTACTATCATAATTACTAAATCACATTTAATTATATAAAGCAATTGAACTTGATATACGATTGAGGTGATCACAGAAACATGTAACTTTATAAAAGGGTGCTCTGTTTATGTGTTTTGCATTAGTAAAAGATGTTAAATTATTGTATTTCTGATATTCCACTTTCACGTTTCCTCCATGTTAATAGTTTTATCAAAACGATTCAAATTCCTCTGACTCTGTCTCATGCTAGATTCAAAAACACTCGCCCCCTCTGATGGAGCAACATCAGCAATATCTATAATTCTTGCAATACCATCATCATCATCGGCATTATCATTGAAATCCTCAAACAAAGCATCATCAGCATTGGCGGACATCTTGATGACTGCCGTCTTGAGTCCCTTGCATGCTTTAAGATGTCGTTTTAAATGATAGCTGGTTACAAACATCTTGGGACAGTGCTGGCAGTGGTAATTGCGCTCATTGTTGTGAATTTTAACATGCTTGTTATAGTTCTGTAGTTTGTAGAAGACCTTCATGCACTCGCTGCAAGGATACACTTTCTCCTTGGTATGTTGGTACTCATGCTGTTTAAGGTCAGAGCGTCGGGCAAACTTGACAGAGCAGTACTGACACTGTAATGCTTTTATTCCAGAGTGTACCAGTTTGTGGGCAACCAGATGAGCCTTCTGACGAAAAGATTTTTGACACAGTTCACAAACAAATTTCTTTTCACCTGAAAAACAACAACAGTATGATATTTTTTAACTCAAATAATACCAAAATAATTTGGGTTTTCATTAATTTCACCCCACAAAAAACGTTTACCAAGATCCATGGTTCAAATGAATGCAGGCAGGTTGGCAGGCAGGCAAGTGGGCAGGCACACAAATACATAATATGTATATATCATGATCAATTTTTCATTCCCGACTACTGATATGTGGAAACCTGGCAACTTGGACAACCATTTTTGACTTATTTTCAAACACTGTAGTAATATGACAATGCCTGACCATGGTACAAAATTAGCATTTTTTCATTGACATGTGATTTCCATAATAGTGGATGAGCTTTCCTTATTATACTAGTAGCCTGATGTATATTCATGTCTTACGTGTGTGTATATTCATATGCTGTCTTACCTCTGTGTATATTCATATAGTGTCTTACCTGTGTGTATATTCATATAGTGTCTTACGTGTGTGTATATTCATATAGTGTCTTACGTGTGTGTATATTCATATGTCTTACATGTGTGTATATTCATATGCTGTCTTACCTGTGTGTATATTCATATAGTGTCTTACGTGTGTGTATATTCATATGTCTTACCTGTGTGTATATTCATGTGATGTCTTACCTGTGTGTATATTCATATGTCTTAC